>VZRX01006048.1:0-10112 GCA_013398075.1 Notiomystis cincta
CTGGAGAAAATTATTATTGGCTCCAACCAACTAAAGTGTGTGTGTGTGTATGGGAGGGCAGGACAAGTCCTGTATAACTGGAATGATGCTTCAGACCCCACCCCTCTAAAGCCTCTATTCCAGCCCCTGAATGGCTGTTAGCCACTGGCACACCAGAAGTGTGCCACAGACCACATGGATTTTATAGTATAGTAGCTGACATCATGCTGGAATTCAAGCAGCTAATATTCATCTCTCTTTCTCCAACTCTCTGCCCTCCCCCTCTTCTCATCCCCCCTTCTTTCTCAGAATCTGGGTAACTTAATGCTGAGTGGGTTATAATTTGCTAAGTCAATGTTTTTTGAAATTCTTTATTTTGATTGAATGTTGCTTTAAAATTTGCAAAGTACCTTATCCTTTAAAGTTTTCTAATAAAAGTCTGTTTAACCTCCTGAGAACTTTGCCATGTTCTCCCTTGTGTCCACCTCAGGTAGTCAGAATGTCAGAATATGTAAGCCCCTTTCAAGAACCTTGCTGGGCAAGTTTGGGGCTTTACCACTGTCAGCCAAAATCATGTAAAACTTTTGAAGTGTAGTAGTGTCTTCTCAATTATATTCCATTTACATGAGTTCAGAAAGTATTTCTTCAGCCAAAGAGTTGTGAGGTTTTGGTGCCATACTTCTTTGGTCTCATGTCTCACCTGCTTTGTGGCTTCTTTATCTTTTTTTCTCCTGAAGAAATAAGCTAATATTTGAAGGAAAGAACACATCTGTCATGAAGAAAGGACTAAAATAATGGAGAGAGAAACATACCAAAACACCATCAGAAAATTTCTTTGACATGTGGTTTTATTTCTTAATAGGAAGAGAAAATGAGGAAAAATATCTGAACACAAAATGTGGAAGGACCTACTGAAGTTTATATTAAACCAGGTGAGCTACTACATTTGAGAAGAATTTGAATTTTTCTAAAGTAATGATTATTTAAGGAAAATAAAGGTCACAGTTCCCAACGAAATATATTTTTGCCTCTCCTTTCAGACCAATCTAAAAATCAGTATTTCAGAGAATATCTAGTGGGTTTTGGAGCTAAATAAAGCTTTAGGTAATAGAATAATATTTTTTTTTATGCCAATAATTTCACGTTAATTATTTGTCAGTTGAATTGTTACTTCATAAAACAGGAATTAGTATTTCCCTACACAACAAAAATAATATAATTATTTTAAATTTTTTAACCTTTAATGTGTTCTGGTTGATAAAAGAGAGATTTTCATGTGGTGTCAATTTACTGGTTAAGTCCTACTCAGTTTTTCTGTTTGTTTCTTCCACTGTTTATAACATAGATGCTTTCCATTTTCTACCACATTATTTTGGAATTGAGCAGCCAGTTTTACCAGTCCAGAACTGTCCTAATTAAAATCCAAAAGAGATCCTTGACTTCCATGGAGTTTCTGCATCTACAGCAGAGTATGCAGCAACTCTGAATTTTAATTCATTCCTAAATATAAAATATAGTTCTTTGCAAACTAAGATGACCACAGAAAAAGAAATCAATTAATTATGGGCTATATTGCATTTGACATTCTTATCTGAGAAGTTTGATTGACTTCTGATGGAATAAGTCTTCTTGTGTGAATAGAGTAAATAGATTTTGGCCCAATCGAGCATGTTTTTTAATTTTGCTCTCTTTGTAGGGAAACATTTAAATAACATTCTTAAAACAGCCACACGAAAGAGGATGTTCTAAATAAAGACTTCCTATTGAGATTGAATTCTATTGTTCCGAGACATTGCAGCACATATTATCTCTTCCTACTGAGATCCACTCTCCCTCCTACTGCATTTCCTAATTGAAACCTTTTTTCTGGAAAAAAGTGACAATTCTGCATTAGGCTTGTAATTTTAAATGTCAACAAATTATGCCAGTAAGCAACATTCAGAAGGGCATTTTCATTTTTTCATTATTAATTGTGAGTTTTATATGAATAGAAATATGTATAAGTATTCATCTGTAATTCCATTGGATTATCAAATGTGGCATTTCAGAGATTAACACTCTATTCTCAGAATCTGTGAAGAATTGGCTGGGAAGGAGTTTATGAAATTTTTAAGTTTGACATTTTTGGGCTGTGACTGCCTGTTGACCAAGACCTTATTTGGGACGTGCTATTCACAAAAATGTCAATGGCCATCTCATACAACAGTATCCTGATCAAAAAAGCAAACAAAACCAAGTGTAGTTCTAAATTAGCTGAATGAAAAACTATGTCCCAGGCAGGGAAATAGTGATCCTACTTTCAGAGAGGAAGCCAACATACATAAACATTGGGGGTGGCAAGGATATCCAACATTTTGTGTGTTGCACTTTGTGTGTCACATCACATAGGTAAAGCCTAATGCAATCCCTGGATGCAAAAACATGGGATGGCACTAGGAAGACACTCATCTGATCTTATCCCTAAATATTTATACATAAATATTTGGTATATATTGTCTTACTATACATTTGTAGTATAGATCAGTGTTGGAATCTATTTGTGATGATTGCCATTAAAACAACAAATAGGGTAAATAAGGAGGCATACAGACATTAGTTTCTTGGATTTGGAGAGGCTGAAAGGATCTCATCTATTTTTCTTGTCAAAATGATGAGGTGATTTGATTACGGTCCATAAATATTTTCACAGGGTGAAAATAAAAGAATAATTAAATTAGCAGAAAAGGGCATAACAAAGACATCTGGCAGAAAGATGAAGCCAGAAAAATTCAAATACAAAGTTAGAAAATTAATTTAGAGTATAGTTCATTCTCTAATAGAATATATGGAGAAGTACCTCCTGTATCTCTCCTGTTTCAATGAGAACAGTACCTCTCCTAAAGATAGATTTTTATTACTGTGTTTTGTAGAACTCAGTTCACTGTACCCACGATGTTTTAAAAAATTTATTTCAGGATAAATAAATAATTTTCTTTTGTTTTGGTTTCATTTTTTTCCCCTAAGTAAATTAATCTACTTGTAGCAGAAGCAAATACTTTATAAAGCCAACTTAGTTTTTAGTATTTAGAATAATTATAATTTTTACTTTTATGTTTAATTATTTTCATTTTATATTGCATTGTTCTTGTATTTTATTTAATTTTATAATTTCATTTTATTATTTTTGATGATGATCTCAAAATACATTATTTTTCCATTTAATGATTTTTGAAAAATTAAAAAAGGAAATTAAGCAATGCAGAGATTATTTTCCTTTGCTCTTTTCTTTCCTCTTTCTTAATCAGAAACATAAATGAAAAAAGCACAGAACAAAGTAAAGATTATTGAAATATTCTTATTTCTTCTGAGAAGGAGATTTGGTCAAAACATTTTTCATACTCTGGATTTTTTAAAGTTTTAATTTAGTTTGCAAATTGCAAAATTCAATCTAGACAGAAAATTAACAGCAAGTTAAACTAGTCAAGCTTTAAGAATATCTCTGGAAGGCGGAAGGCTTTGTAATGGAGGTATTACTAAACCCAAAGAATAAACGATGCCATTTCCAGAGACTGCAAGTTGTTTTTCAGTATGATCTACGGTTCTGTTCCTCCTGTTAGTCCAGGCTGGAAAAGGCAACTAGTGTGCTTGTGGAAAGGCCTAGGCTGTATGTATACAAATAGTATTTCTCCAACAGCCTTTCTATTCATATTTTCACCAGAAATCTCAGATACATTCACTTTTATTTTCCCCTCTTGTGAGTTTCAGATCAATACAACTGAGAGTTTTGTTTATGAAGTCACTGGTCAAACGGGCTCTGGATAACACTGTGGCACTAATGCCTGTTTAAAATTCTGTGGTGATATACTTAGTTAATAAAGCTCTTTAGTTTACAATCAATAGAGATGAAGGACTATTTGTATGATGCTTGCAAAGTGTCACGAAAGAAAGATGCTGAATGAGACAGAGGAATGGGTATTTGTTACCTGTATCTTTCAGAAAAAACATGGGCCAAAGCAACTTCTATCTGTAGAGATCAAGACGTCATTTCTCTTTCATTGTAGCCTCTTAAAATCCTTTTAAAAATGAGGCCTAGAGCATTCTCATAAAGAACTCTCTTACTATTTCCCAAACCCATCACGGTGGAAGAAATATTGCACAGAATTTGCAAAAAGACTCAGAAAAGAGGAGGTTATAGAAAAAAGATTACTAGGTCTCACAAGGATTTTTTTTATGGAAGAAAGAAAAGCAGAGTAACTGTATTCTTCTCAATTCTTGTACAGTTGTGGCCTCTGCCCCTAGTCTTTCAATATCTCTGTGGACAACATTTGAATCTATGTGAAAAAGAGCTAAGAGGAAGAATTAGGAATTCGTGAAGGAATTTTCTAAGAGAATAGGAATTCTTTAAGTAGACATAGGAAAACATTAACAAAAATTATAACTGAATATCATTTACTTCAGCAACTATTAGCCATTGAATTGACAGGTCAATCAAGGTCTTCCAGGTTTATGCCAACATAACTGCACACACTCCTGAGATGATAATTTGGGCCATTAATATATTATCTTAGGTGATTTTTTAATGCAAACGTGCAAATTGCTAACACTGAACTGCATTAATTAAACCATGTTTTATTAATTACTTGTAGACTTCTAAAAAGGCAGTCAAATGTTGAAGATACCAGTTTATAATCTTTAATGATGCCCTGTTATAGGAAATCCAGTTATACTGCCATGATACCCTCTATAAATCGAATGCTTAATTTAATCGGCACGGCAGTATTACAGATCCTGTTCTGAATGGATGCTGCTCTGAACTTGCATTCTTTACAAAATTTATATAGTCTGAAATGAGTGTTCATGATGGAAAATCTTTCTGACTTGAGGGAGATTCTCTATGAGAAAGATGAAGATGTCATGACATTACATACCTCAGTTTCAGCCCACTGTACCTAATCTCATCCAGTTTTGCCACCCTTTTCCTCCCTGCATTGAAAGAGAATCTGTAAGTATGCAAAATAAGAAGTTAATGCTAGTACTACTGAAGAGCTATCAACGTCATATTTCCATAATGTCCTTTGAGACCTCTACTCTTCTTTAACACCTAGGGCATTTTACTATATAAATTGGTATAAATTAGAAGGATCTCTTTTTTCACAAACTTTTTTCAGTATTGTCAAGAGAATAATTTTAAATTCCAAACCTGAAATTTCTGAGTGCTTGAAGCTTCATGTTCCTTTCCCCTCAATAGATTGTCTCTATACAAATATGCAGTATAAATTTTGCCATGTTTAATTTAGAGTGTAACTTCCACATGGCAGAGGTTTGTCACTTTTTTATGTGTGAAAGAAGCAACACACACCTGGGATATTAGAAATAAAAACTTATAGTAAGATTCAGTAATAAGGTATATTCCCAGGTGTCAGAGATTGAAATGGTTCATGTCTTAAACACTGTTATGGAGTTTTGCCTGTTATAGCAAAATTTGTATAAAGAAGCAACAACCACAGAAGCCCAGCCTTCCTTGAAGATGCCTGACTGGAACTTTGGACTGTGAGTTAAGCCACCTAGGTAAGATAAAGGGGACACTATAGTTCAATTATCTCAGGTCTAGGGAGAAGTAAACAAGGCTGAAGGAAAAGAATGCATCCATAAGAAAGCCAGATGCAGCAGAAAATCATCCCTGGCTGGATTTGGGGTGGGGGACACCACTACCCTTAGAGGCCAGATTTACGCAGACTTCCTCCCAGCCAAGGGGGGAGGAGGAGGAGGTTTCGGGTGCATGACGTAACCTCTGGCCAGAGGCACTGAACAGCCATCCTCCCTTACACAAACTGGCCCAGCTGTGGAACTCCCAACCCCACAGGCCACATCCACACGACATTCAGATGTAGGGCATCTGAGAGGATGTCATAATCTATCAAAGACCCCCCCAAAGTGCTCCCCAGACTCATTCCTGGGGCCTCGCACCACCCATTGCACATGATACAAGGTGATTGACCAGACACAGAGTCTGGTGCAAGAGACTGTGTCAAACTGCACCTCCCCAGGGGAGNTTGCTAGTGAACTTGTGCATTATTTTGATCTCCTGAGAAAATATGGTTGGTATTTCTTCCGTGTGTCTAACCCAGAGTACAGGAACACCATAAATCCCTTTCAGCCAGCTGTTTGGGGCCTTACAAATGTATAACCATGTAACTCTGTAACACAGTGCTGCCATGACTTGATACGGGTCTTGAGGTTTGCACCGAGTTTGTAAGGCTTCAGGACTGGGTTTGTCATTCTTGCTTATTGTGAACTTTTCTTGACCTGCTTACGGCTTTGTTTTCCTTGCTTCAGCTGTGACAGCAGTTTCTTTAATTGACCAGATGCCTGAGGCTAACTTCTTTTACTTTTTAGCTGTTTACAGTACATCCATACAGAGTTTTATTGAGCTAGCAGTGCATACAGTTAGTTTTATGCAGGTAGCAATAATGAGTGGCTGCTGTAGGAAGAATAAGGTATATACCACTCTAATACAGTGATGTAGTGCTGAGACATACAGGCCTCATATCATATCAGGAGTGTTGAGGAGGCCCAGAGTTTGGCATGGAAGACACAAGAGCTGAAAAACGACTAGAAACTCAAAAAAGTGTGTATATCAGTTTTAACTGCATTACTATTCTTTTTCTGTTACAATTATACCTGAACTAATGATGATTAGACAAGGTTTCAGTTATTCTGATAATAAAGTTTTGGCTTTTAGGGTGTGCTGCTGCTTTGCCATTTTTAGCTTAACAATTGGTCTAAGATCTGATCTTGTAAATCACACTGAGCAGCATAACTGATGTAATAACTATATGACTATGTCACACATGGTATATTTTTATAAATTATTTTAAGATATAACCCAGTACTTTTAAAAAACCTGATTTTTAGAGGTAAAACACACTTTTTACTCTATGAGTAAAAAGACTATGATGATTTTCTGCTCTCTGTCAGTAGGGAAAGAGGTAGCGAATGAGAGAAAAGAAAATAATGCATTTGAACATGGGATACTTGAAATAATTTATAAATTTCTCTCAAGTGCTCTGGTGGTCACTGTACTTTATGGACACTTGAAGCCTTGAATTTAGACAGACAGAAGTGCCAGAAGGCTATTTTAACAGATTTGAGCAAAAAAATTGGTGCATTTCTTAAGGACTGTAATGAAGCAGGTGAAACCCAAAGTTTCTGCCTATTTCTGAGTGCTGATGGAAGAAGGATTTATCCCAGATGACGAATATCCAGATTCCCATACTCTTTGCTTAACAACAGTGACTGTAAAAACCCAAGAATCTAAATCTATTTAAGGTATTTTTCCTTATTGTGGTAGCACATATTTTTCTGAAGATGCAGAGAACTATTATTATCTCCATTTTTATAACTGAAAACAGAAAAATTGACATTTTACTGAAATTATTAAAAAAACCCTGACAGAATATAAAACTAAAATTAAGTCTTTTTCATCCTCTATTAGCTCCTGTAGTACCACTAGGAACTCTTTTTCAAATCAGTATGCTGAGTTACATTGATTTTAATGTCAGATTACATTGTTTCCAGAATCAAAATCAGGAGAAAAAAAAAAAAATAGAAAAAAAGTCTGTGAAGAATAACCAACTTGATGCAGAGGATGGAAGAACTGTTTCCTCTGCTGAGCTGCAAATACACATCCAAAGTTACCAGTGCACTGCTGATCTGGTCAAAAAAACTACATTTAATTCCATGGAAGTTTTGACTAAGATATTTCTCTATTGTTTTGTGGGGTTTTCAAACTGTGCCATTTCAAGGAAGAATAGATTGTCCTTGTACTTTCCAGGGACTGCCTGCTTTGTGGCACTAGAAAGAGATTTTGCTAAGCTCTGGTGCTGTTTCTCGTCATGCAGAAAAGGTTATTCTATTATGTAAAAAAAAAAAAACAAAATCAGAAGAAAGGCTCACTAAGAATAAGTAAGACATGGAGAAATATTTTGACCATCATTTTATCTGGAAATTATTCACTTATGTGTAAATGGTTTACAGTTTACCTCTTTTATGGATTTTTGGCCCACTACACTGTTTTTGTTTCTTGGCTGCCAGGCTGTTGCAAGCTAGAAAAGTAGTGTAGAGAAAAGGATCACCATATCAAGGCTTCTGTTTAAGTCACCTGAGATTCATAATTTTCTTTTCATTTGCCATGCTTCTACTGTTATTTAGAAAACAGGATTGGGTAGTTTGTATACTTCATATTTTGTTCTGTTTGTTTTTCTTTGATATAGTCCAAACCCACAAATACTGGGTCATTTCCTAATTACCTTTTTTTGCCCTTTTTAATTTTTTTTTTGCATTTTTGATTTGGTTTTGATGGTTTTGTTTTGTTGTGATTTTTTTCCCCTATGCTTTTTATATTATGAGGTTTGGGAGAAACTTTTGGTAGAATTTGAAGTCCATCAAATATTATGTTTTAAAATCACCCCTTGTGTGATTTCACTGCATTCATTAATGCTATGCCAGAAATTAATTTAGCCTCCTGAGTTCTTATTCTGGCAATGAAAATAAATTATTAAGATCTGTATTCCTGAAACTGTTTCTTAGTGAAATAGGGGGAAAAAAATGAATATTTAGTAATAACTTTGCAAAATAGATCCTTTCAGGACTATTGTTTCTTTAAACTTCTGTTTAAGGGGCTGTTACAGAGAATGTCATAGAATCAGCTGGATTTTTTACCTATGCCTTCACTTTCCTTTCTTTTCCCATCTGATGTAACCATCCCACATCTCTCTTACGAAACACTAATAAGATTATTTTCCCTCTTTTTCCAAACATCAAAAAGCATATTGAGCTTCTCCAGAGAAGTTCACACTAGAGATATATGAGAAACAACAACGTTTTCTTTGACATTCCGTCCACTGATAAAATCACGTCATTTATCATTTTCCTTTCTTTAAGTGAACTATATCAGGATTTTTAATCGATAGTTGCCACCTCTAATTGCATCCTTTGTTTTTCCCATCTCTATGGATTCATAATAAATCATTTATAAGTCATATGCTCTACCATTACTCATAAGGCTACAGTGAAAATATTGAAACCCCTAGGTATCTTGTAAACAGATGGATAGAAACATAAAAGAATGGCACATTTTCTAGGTTTTGGTGCAAGCATGTTCAATAATTAATTTTTTTTTAAGGTTAAGGATTATTTTAGCCTTACACTAGATGCACTAACAATGTGAAGTACATGCTGATAATGATCTCTGGGAGAAAGGACTTCCTATTGAGAAGTTTGCTCAAAAAGTGACAGTATAAACCTAACGAGCACAGCTGCCTGTATTTCTACTTGTTGAATATTTTTTCTTGAAAATTAACCTTTTAAAATAACATAGCTTTGAAAAGGTAGAAGAATTTTATTTTTAGCTATGGTTGTTTCTTGTTAGATAAGTATTAATCCCAGCAGGGTAGAAATTAAGTGTTTGGTTTTTTCTCCCTCTAATGTGATACTACACTTTTACCAGAGAAGCATGATCATAAAATGGTCAGTTATGCTGTCACAAAACTGTGGGTTTGAACCTCACAATCAATCGAAGACAAACTCTTGTTTAGCATAAAAAATATATTGATGTCTGTGAATTAATTACCTTCTTTTCCTGCTAATTAACCAGGTATTATTTACAAAGCCTACTAGTGTATGTCAAATGTTAATCTAATTAGATCATAATACATTAAATTTACTAGCTAATCTTTTATGAATTTTAATTATTCTAGATAAAAGTGTAGATGACTAATTATATTTTTCTTAAGAAAGGGATGTGCCTACATCTAAAGGCAAGTCACAATAATATGTGACAATGTTAAGTACAATGTCATGAGAACTTTGGGCAAAATTATTTTCATAGTCACTGCTGTGCCATGGTAGTAGTCTTGCAAAGTTCAAAAGGTACTAAGATACAGTGAATTTCAGCCATAGATTAAGCAATATTATTTTTATCCTCTGTAAAGCCATTATGTAAAAATCTATAACCTTCTTACCAGTATCATATCAACCTGCATTAATTTACCATATGCTGTCAATTGTATTTTACATTTTAAATAATATACTGATTTTATATACTGCTTGTGGTGGGTTGATGCTGGCTGAACATCAGGTGCCCACCAAAGCTG
>VZRX01006057.1:10299-20473 GCA_013398075.1 Notiomystis cincta
TCGGGCTGGGGGTCACTGCGGGCTCGGGCTGAGGGTCACTGCGGGCTCGGGCTGGGGGTCACTGCGGGCTCGGGCTGGGGGTCACTGCGGGCTCGGGCTCCGGCGAGCGCCGCTCGGGGCGGCCGCTTTGTCCCGCAGCTCCCCCGGCGGTTCCAGCCGGGTCCCAGCCCCCCTCCCTCCAAATCCCACCACCAAACCATTCTTAGAGAGATCTCGGGCAGCAGCAACTCAAAACTTACTTACTTGTCCTTCCAAAAGTGATTATTTGACATATTTCTTTAGAGAGAGCCAACAGCTGCGGTATAAAATGATACTTTTGGCATCATTGCCTATGAATAAATTCTCACAATCGGTTTAATTGTTAAATTATACAAAATTAAAACAAGCTTTCTTTAAAAAAACTTCTTCATTCTCCTTATATAAAAGCAAACTGTTAAAGCTACAGATTTTTGAATTGTGGTTTTGTTTGCTTGAGGTTTTTTTCCAAATCTGCTGTTGCTTACTTTTTTTGGAAAGTCTCTGAGGAGAAATGAGAAAAATCTGTTGATTTCATTTTTGCTTACAAGTAGTATCTGACTATTTGCATTGCCTAAACTTGCTCCACTCACATCTCTTTCAGTTTGTTCTGCAAATACCCGAGTAACATTTAAACACAAGCAAAAGTGTGGTAACGGCATAGTTTACACATTTTTACTGAACAATTTTATGAGAAGAAAATTTAATTATTATGTTCTGCATAAATTACCAGGCAGTTCCCTGACAAAGCTTACCAAAGTCAATGGAATTTTTTCTCTTCACTGATTTCAAGTTGAATTAGAAAAAGTCTTTGAATAAGACTTAAACAACAATAACTTTAAATTTTTTTTCTAACAAAATATGACAAAATGAATTCTTTTCAGAGAGTGTAACATGAGGCTCACAGATAATTTTATTTATCTATTTGCTAGTTTACTATATTTTCCAGTCTTCTGGGGGAAAAAGGCTACTAGGTTAAATTGCAGCTTTGCTTAATTAAGAATTTAAGACCAGTCCTTTTTTTTTTTTTTCTTTTGCCTTTTTACTTGAAATGTTTTCAGGTCAAAGTAGAGCTCATTCTCTAATTAAGCTCTTACATGCTGCTACATTCTAGTAAAGAAAGAAGGCAACAAATTCACTAAATCCTCCAGTTCTGACAAATCAGGTTATTTTCCCATCTGCTCCTACTTGCTGAAATCACTTTTTAAATCTTCCTCTCCAATTCCCACAGAGAATACAGGAGGATTTTTCCATTACCTCAGAGTATATTTTATTTGTAAAGAAATGATGAATCCTTAAAAGTTTGTTTTTCACATAGTTTTTGAATTTTGGGGGTTTTTTTAAAGAATATAGATTTTTCTTGGAAACCTGAATTCCTTTTTAGTTTAGATCTTTTCTTGAGCTCTGGATGATGCAAGCCATAGGCATAAACAGCTACACAAAGGAAACTGGGATTTTATTGTGCATTCCTGGTGCCCCTTGAAGAGCTTATTTTTGTGGACAATAGTTTTCCTTCGTGTCACCACCCTTTTGATTTCCCAGTGGTCACAGGGTTCCAGGGTCGTGAAAAGTGCATCCTTTTGTTCCTCCTAGCCTAAAATTCTGTATAAAAAGGCAGTTAAAGGACCTTAAATTTGGTTCAAGGCATGGAGGGTATTTCATGTAGCAGAACTCAAGCTGCAGGATTTGTTAAATTACAGTTTAGATTGCTGGTCAAGAGAAAAGTTTTCATTAAACACACAGTTCAATATCCAAACTTTAATAAACATCTATTCATAAAGTCACATAATTAATCCTGGAGTATTTCTTAGCATTCAAATAATGATTGCCAAGCAGCAAAAAATCAACATTATTTTAATATCAATTTGTAATCAAATTGGTTAATTAATGTAGTACTGTCTTTTTAAAAGGACTTCACTATTTGTAACTTTATTCGAAAACACAAAGTAATTATTTTCTTTATTATCTAAATATCTTATTATCTCTTCCAGTTAAATCATGGTTCTTAAGGCCCCCCCTTACCCTTTTAAAAAGACCAACAAAAACTAAATTTCAGACAGGAAATTTACAGCCCACCTTTGAAATTTGTCAAGAAAGGAATAAGCACATTTCTTAAATATGTGTATTTCATCCTAAAAATAAGATTAATCACACTAAATAAATAAACTATTTGCAGTAGTGCATCTCTTTAACATCCTCCCAGCACAGCCCCATCCCTGTTCCAGCTTTTATGTTTCTGGTACCAGGTGGCCCTGTAAGGGGAGTCCTTAAATGCATCCAGCACTGAACTGTTGGAATCTGGGGCTCCACGTGTCGTGCCCTGGGTGAAGTCAGCTCTGAAGGAGCAGGACTCTGGTGCTCACTGCCCCTCCTTGCTGCACATCCACACCCTCTGGAGCACTTCCCAAGGTCCCAGCAGGAGCAACAGAAGGGTGGAGAAAAGGCAGAAGGTGGTGAGAGCTGGAGCAGGGCTGCAGGGGATGGGGGAGTGACCAAACACGAGGCTGCAGCCTGGAGTGAGATGGGCTGGGAGAGAGGAAAATCATTCCCTGGCACTGGGGCTGAGATCCTGATTGATTTATTTATTTATTGACTCCAAGTGTTGGAGCCATGTCAGGCTCCTCTGTGCTTCAGGAGTCAGGCTGATCCCATCCTTTAAAGATGGAAAATGAGGTATTTCCCAAGGTAAAGTGTTCTGTGGAAAGTCTCAGCCTCTGAGCAAGTGTTGCTCTGTTTAGTTTCCTAATAAAGAATTAAAAATAAAAAAAAAAAAAGTGTGCAAAACCTGAAACAGTTAATTCTGAAAAGTTTCATGGCACTTGTCAGTGGATTGCCACATGTTCTCATCTTCCCTCTTCAGCCAAATTCCCACGAGGCAGGCAGAAACTTCTGTGATCCATTCACTTTTTTCTTTTTTCTTTTTTTTTTGAAAAGAATCCATCAAGATAAGGACATTTTGTTTTGCTTACAGAAGAGCAGGATGCATTTCCCAACATAAACACTGCAGTTTGTGAATTAATGGGGTTTGCACTGAAATGTACACCAAAGCCTCCCAAATCTACCCTGAAAAACAAGATAAGAGAATCTATTTAAAGCTATTTTCTGGATCCCCTGTAGTCCCTCTCCTTTCCAAGAATTCAACCCTGTAGTCTCAAGGTGCAATGCTGATTTTCCTAAAAGCAGATGGAGTGCACCTGGAAATTGGAAGAAAAGATCAAGTGTCCATATCCAGAAGACATTTTCATTTGTGTTGTTCAGATATCTTGTTTCTTTGGAAATGGAAAGTATTTCTAATTTACCAGAATTAGATTAAGCCAGTTTATCTCTCAGCCCCTGGAATGCTCCAATATTGGCTATTTCTAATCCAGACTGGAGAGTCACTACCAGATCAGCAGCCTTGAATCACTGATATTTAATGCTGGATGTGTTTTGTCTGGTTGACTGTATAGATCTCACTGGTTTGTGCCATAAGAAGATGATTTCCTTTGCAGCTGGTGGCTCTGACATTTAGTGAGTGCAGGCTTAACTCCTCCTCAAGCAGCAGTTCCTGGCTCCAAACTGTCCTGTCTGGTTTGATGACCCAGTTTTCCTAAACTCAGTTTGCCATTGCCATGTGCTCACCTCAGCCTGAAGGGTAATTTAAAATAGGATTTCCTAAAACAAAAAGAAACTAATATCAGACAAAGATATAGATTTGAGGGCTAAGAATGGTTTGTTTCTGTTTTGTTTAATGCTTCCATCTAAGACAAGGACAGAAACTGAAAGAACTGAGAAGGGAGGTTTATTCCAATAAATGTTTATACATTGAGCTCTTGCTTAATACAGATCAAACACTCACCACTTATACAAATTGGATGTGCTTCGTTCTATCAAGGTGTTAACTACATCCTCAGTTAAGTAAATGTTGAGGCTGAAGCACATAATAATATATGTCACACATTTCCATGACATAATATAGAGATGAACCTGCACCATGTACAAGAAAGTCACATATAAAATACACTTCAAGCCATAGAATTACATTTTAAATATTGGTTTTATATGTTCATATTTAAAGTTATTACAAAAATTATAATCCTTTATTACAAGCCTCAGGAACGTATTTTATATTTGTTGTTCTGGCAAAAAGCAAAATACCTTTCAGGGAGTGTGAGGGGCTGTAATTGCCCTTTCAGCTGTGAAAGGGCAACAGGAGGCTCCCCCACCTCCGTTAACCCTGTCAGAGGTGCACACAGGGCTCTTCTGCAGGAGGATGGAGTGCAGGATGGAAAACCATTTTTTCCAACACTCCCTTGGACTTCTGTGTCAAACAAGCCATGGAAATCACAGTTGTGAGGTAGAGAGATCTCCAGACCCTCCTGCTGCTCTCAAGGAACAGAGATATGCCAGCAGGAGGAGAAACCTTTATTAAAAGGAGGCAAAGAAAATTCTTCTTAATACACAGTGCTGAATCTCCAGGAAAACCTGGGAACCTACAGAGCTCTTCACAAGTCAAATGTAAGAGGGTCAGGTGAGGGATACTTTCAAACCAAAACTGCTCCTCCAACCCACTTGGTTTAAAAAAAAAATGTAGAGAGTGTGCAGTCCCAGTCAGTCTGTCCTGAGATCCACAGGGCCAGCAATCTCTGGCAGAGCACTGAGGTAACCAGCTGGAGGCAGCAGGATCTCTCCATTCCCTTCCTTGTCACTCCACAAACACAGGGCTTGACTGTGAATGCACCATGTCCCTATAAAGTAATGGGGGGATTATCTATCCTCAGAGCATAAAGGCAAATGCTGCTACATCAGATCTGGTGCTTCTGATTTATTTTTTCTGCAGGACTCTCCATTTCCATCCCAGGGGGTCAGGACTAGGCTGATCATTAAGGTCCCTTGCAGCCCAGATCACTCTGTGATCCTATGACCAGTGGTGTTCTTTCCAGCCTTCTTTGGCACTTCTCTCTGATTGCTCCTGCCCAGCTTTTGGCTTGCCTAAACAGATATTTCTTGAAGCAAATCTCCATCTGGCTGATAGGGCTCCCCTGCCCAAGCTGCAGGAAGCAACAACTTCCTCTGAGAACCAGCTGCAGCAGGAAATCTGATGAATTTCTCCTTCCCTCCTCTCCTGTGCCTCTTAGCTATCAATTTAGCTCAGAGGTCACACATATTGTAAGGAAGCCCATTTCTAGGGCAAGACTGAGAGGACGAGCTGCCAGTCCCAGAGACTAAGATTTGGAACCAAAATTGGTGCATTTCCAAAGCTTTTCATCAGCACGTGGCTGGAGAACTGCAGCTTGGATGTGGGAAGCTCCAAAGGCAGGCATAACTCATGTCAGTTGAACTTTTGTCCTTTACCTCTGCAGTAGAAGAGGAGAAAGCTGCACAGAGTACCTGTATCCATTTGGGAATAGCATTTTGGTAACTTCTTCTGTTACTATTTAATTTTTAATTGATTTATCAGGCAATTACACCGCACAAATTATTTTTGTAGGTCACATTGTACACTGTCTCACATAGATGCACAAAATCAATTTATGTGACGGGTATCCAAAGGTGTGAGATCCAGAGTTACTGTCCTGCTGAGGTTGCTGTGGCAGAGCTGGGTGGGTGCTTGGGGCAGTTCCCTGTGTGCCCAGGTTGGTGTTGAGGCAGGCAGAGGTACAAAGGGGGCTCTCCTTCAGTCTCTCTTCACTGAGCTGAACTGGCTGATTGCAGCAGGAGGCAATGGCTGGAGTCTGAAGAAGGATGCAGAAGAGTTCAGCTGAGGATGGTGGGAGGAAATTAGAAGTGCTTCTTTTGCTTACACCATACCACATCCTTGGTAAATTCAAATATTCAGTGTCTGACTAAATGTGTATTTGTTGTTTGGTTTTACTTTGTTCATTTGCTGCACTGGATCTCAGCCTACTTTTATTATGAAGCAAATGTGCCATGGTTAATTGTGTTCATTGGTAACATGGTCAGAAATCCTATTTCCAAAGTTTGGAGCTGAGTTTTTGGATATGCAGTTGGAATGAATCAAAGGTTAGCACTCTAATGGATAANCCCTCCCTCCCTCCCTCTCTTTCATCCTGCCTTGCTTCTTTCCCTCCTGTTCCCTTTTCCCTTTATCTCGCTGTGAGTTGTTCCCAACCAGTTCCACTCTGGCAAAGTGCCCTACAAAGGCTGCTCACTGCAGAACAGGCTGCAGGTTCCTGTCATCAGCACATCACTCGTGTTGCAGGGTGGCTTCAGGGGAAGNCATAACTCATGTCAGTTGAACTTTTGTCCTTTACCTCTGCAGTAGAAGAGGAGAAAGCTGCACAGAGTACCTGTATCCATTTGGGAATAGCATTTTGGTAACTTCTTCTGTTACTATTTAATTTTTAATTGATTTATCAGGCAATTACACCGCACAAATTATTTTTGTAGGTCACATTGTACACTGTCTCACATAGATGCACAAAATCAATTTATGTGACGGGTATCCAAAGGTGTGAGATCCAGAGTTACTGTCCTGCTGAGGTTGCTGTGGCAGAGCTGGGTGGGTGCTTGGGGCAGTTCCCTGTGTGCCCAGGTTGGTGTTGAGGCAGGCAGAGGTACAAAGGGGGCTCTCCTTCAGTCTCTCTTCACTGAGCTGAACTGGCTGATTGCAGCAGGAGGCAATGGCTGGAGTCTGAAGAAGGATGCAGAAGAGTTCAGCTGAGGATGGTGGGAGGAAATTAGAAGTGCTTCTTTTGCTTACACCATACCACATCCTTGGTAAATTCAAATATTCAGTGTCTGACTAAATGTGTATTTGTTGTTTGGTTTTACTTTGTTCATTTGCTGCACTGGATCTCAGCCTACTTTTATTATGAAGCAAATGTGCCATGGTTAATTGTGTTCATTGGTAACATGGTCAGAAATCCTATTTCCAAAGTTTGGAGCTGAGTTTTTGGATATGCAGTTGGAATGAATCAAAGGTTAGCACTCTAATGGATAAATAATAGTATTTATATTTTCTCCTTCCTTCCTTCCTTCCNGGCTTCAGGGGAAGTTTCCATTCTCTTATGATCAATAAGACACTTGCCAGTGTGACTTCAGACTCCTCTCCAGATTAATTTAGTCTCTGAGCCCAGCGTGGTGCTGACCTCCGAGACAGAGGTACCTGCTTGTTTGAATCTGGGCTGAAACAACCGTGCCTCTGTCTGATCACTGCTGGATCAGGAGGATCAAAATCCCACACAGGAGGAACACAGATTCTATGATTATTAATCCTCAGTCAACTGAGACAGAAATTCAGGACTTCAGACTGCCTCCACTTTACACTGAACCTCTTCTGATGTCAGTGAGAAGTTTAAATGGAAACTGAAGTAGGAGACATCCTTTCTGCAGCGTTTGTATCTCAATTTACTTGTACTCATACCACATAGGAGTACCTCAACACCTAATAAAGCATCTCTGAACTCACTACTGCCCAATCAGTTAATTTTGGTTAAGTGAAATATTACTACTGTTATTTAGTTAATACTTTCCCTCACCCACAAATATAAAGTCTGTGTCAAAAATCTTGTTCATCTCATTTACATTCCTTATAATTCTTCTATCTGTTTTTATTTTAGATGATCCAATTCTGAGAACAAACAAATATTTACCATAATCCTTCTGCAATATATTTCATTATTATAGTTATTCTTATGGGGTTTTCATGTAAACCCAGATAAAATTTGTTACTTTTCTGTTTTTAACAACTGTTTTTCATTTCCTCAGTTAAGCAACTATGGTGCAATAAAAGATACCTGAACAGATAACTCTGAGGATAATAAAGTGTTCCAAATTTTTCACTCCCGAAGTTTTGATTCATGTCCTAATTTAGTTTCAATTGGCAGGGATTTGGAGATAGCCTTGAAGTTCCTACAGAAATGTGTTTCTGTATAAATGTGTCTCTGCTCAGTTTGTACCCAAAGAACAGGCTGTGGCTGGAATATCAGGAATCCTGTAGGTCAGGATTAAAGGGCAATCGTCAGGGTTACCAGAGGCAGCCTGTATTGCCTGTCTATACTCTGCAAAGCTTTCTAGTAATTCGGTGTAATGAGCTCTGACACCTCCACAGTTCTTAAATAACACTTAGCGCCTCAACCGCAGCCGTTTCATATATTCAGATCCCAATGCAAATGTTAAAACAAAGTAAGACCCTCTGAGGAGTTGGAGTGGTGATGCGATTAAATTAAGTGAGTTTACAACAAATGTAGTTTGTAATCCATAAATGTAAACATTTCAAACACAGTTCCTATAAAATTGACTGCATTTTAAAAATAGGATTTGCTTAGTGCATGAACTGTAACATTTATTTGGTTTTTTAAAGTGTATATTTCCTCCAACAAAGTAATATCATACCAACAGCTTTAATATCACACCAGCTAAAACACAGCTGAGCTCCTGTGTGTTTAGTTGGGGTATTGTCAAACCCCTACTCACCCTGAATGAAACCACCTTGGTGTGTGACTTTCCTGATGTCAGGACTGCTAAGGAAAGGTATTAAAAGTTTTAAACCTTTCTAGAATAAAACTGGTCAGCATTCACATCAAAATGAAATTATATTGTTCAAAATTTTTTTTCCCTGTGATAGAAACAAACTTAGGAATGGAGAGAAAACATTGGGAGAAAATATCTTCTAATGTCAGTGCTCAGGACTTTTTTAGTCAAGCTAATCAATCTGAATTACTGGTGAGAAAAAAAAGAGTGAAAACAAACAAGCAAACAAACAAAAACCCACTCTACAATGCAACAATTACAGAAATTCTCGAGGAAAGAGTTCAAAAGGAGAAGAGGGGGTTCCCAAATTCCTTGTTGAAGCATATGAACCTGAGTTAGGAGGTGCGAGGATAAACATTTCAAAGGAGGAAAGAGCCGGGGATTCTGCCTGCTGTGGAGCTGGTGATTTAGATGTTGGAGCCGAAGAAAGCTTCCAGGGAACAGAGGGTCATTGTGCCTGGAATGCAAAGGCATCCGCAGCTTTGCGGCGAGAAAAGCCCGGGAGCCGCCGGAGCTCGCTCAGAGCCGCGCTCAGAACTCCGGGAAGGGGGAGCAGGAGTGGGAGAGGGGAAAATGGGGTTCGCTGCGGACACCCCCTCCCGCCCCCGCTGGCTGAGCCAACGGGCAGGACTCAGGAAAGGTCTCGAAAGTGAGGTTTAAAACAAGGCTTAAGGGAAAAATCAGCCAACTTCAGGAGATGAACTGAAGAGTTGCTTCAGGCAAGAAAAGCAGCGCTGGGCTGTGGGCTGGAATTTGGACAGCCAAGTGTGCGTCCGAGCAAAGTTAAAGCAGCGCTCGAGGACACGGTCTGCACAGGGAGGTGGGAATGCAGCACCACCCGGGAAAACAAGGAGAGACTTGGCAGCTGTTAAATGAAGACAAGTGAAATGAATAAATGCAGAAAAATCTTGCCTGCCTGGTACATTAAAGCTTTATAAACAGATAACCACCCATGTGTTGTCCCAGCCATTAAGTGACGCACTTGGTGACTTCGGGGCGAGCGATTTGTAAAACACACGAGTGGAGGAAGCGCAGGAGTTGCAGGGGGCGGAAGGAGGCGGGGGGAGAGGTGCGGGATCGGCTTCGTGCTGTGCGTCCAGAAACCTCCCGGCGCGAGGGGCTCCGCGCCCGCCCGGGGTGGGGGCGATTCCCGCTGCGAAGGGAGCAGGGAAGCGCTCGCAGGGGGCCGGGACGGCGCTGCCGCAGCGCTCGGGTCGCACAGCGAGCTCCGGGCGGCAGCGGCGGCTTCTCCCGTGTTACCGGCGGGGCCAGTTTGGTTTGTCAGCGCGAACGCCCCGGCAGTGAAATGGCGCATCCGCGGGCGGTGCGTGCCCGGGGCTGTGACCCGGGCCCGGAGAACCGGGGCCGCCGTGCCCGAGGCAGTGGCTGCCCGCGGGTTTCCGCGGACCCGCGGCTCCGCTGCCGCCGTGGGAACAGCTCCGGGCTCGGGCGCAGCGGGACAGAGCCGCAGCACAGCGGTTTGGGGCTGGTTCGTGCAAACACCCCAGGTTCAGTCATCGCGCAGTCCTGGGCTTGCCTGTGCTTCCCCTCCTGCCCGCGCTCTGTGAGCGGTTTAAAGTCTACCAGGGCACCCTGAGCCTCAGCAATTCATATTTATATGGGGGGCAAAGAGGGGTGGGATGCATTTAAAAATTACTCAGTTCAAAGGTAGTGGCTGGGCTTT
>VZRX01006063.1:0-16083 GCA_013398075.1 Notiomystis cincta
GGTGTGCCTCTGGCCCTAACTTTTGGTGGCTATACGCCTGGTGCTGGTCCCCTTTGCCTCATAGCTCGGCAGACTGCCATTCCTTGGGTCCCGACTTGTAAGTTTAGAGGCTTTTTGTTAATAAAGCCCACTTAAATTTTTAATTGGTTGTGTCATTTTTGTCACCTGCACGTGCGGAGATTTTTTTGTTTCAAGACATAATATGAGAGACTTTTTGAGAGGTAGTCATAGGCTGGATTGAACTCACTCCATACAATCCACTAGCTTTTTTTGTTGTATGGGATGACATCATGTAAAATTGGCTTTTGATACAGGAGCAGGTCTGTTTCAGAGCATGCTGAAAGCAGTAGGAGTCTTTCTACTGACTGCAGTGCACTTATGATTGAGTCCTTTAATACCATCTGTAGAAGGCAATTTCAAGGCATTCCTTTAATTTAAAAACCTCACAGACCTTCTGGTGCACAGCAAAGCTTTAAGAAGCTGCCTGCATCCAGTGAGGCTGCCAGTCTACCTGCTCCCTGGGTGTTCTAGAGCCCTGCAAATTGCCCTCAGTGTTTTTTTGGGTCAAAAAGATCATAATACTCATTGTACCATCTTGACAGCTGAATGCAGAGACCCCTTGAATCAATAAAATACTGCTGTTGTGCCTGGGGCTTAAAAGCCTTTGCTTCACTTTGACTTTTTATTCCTACCAAATTGCCATTCACATTTCAGCAAAATTAAATACTTTGTTTTTAGGTGCCAGCAACTGATGGGGGCAGTAAAAGAATTTAATTGAAAGCCACTGGCTGCAATACTCAGGCAAGATTAAAAACCTCAAAACAAACAACCTAAATGAAACAAAAGGTCATGGTTTCCTAAAAGTCCTGTTGCTGTGACACAGAGTTACTTAGGACTATAAAATATAGAAACTTCATGTTCTATTTTTGGAATGCTTTGTTACATGGGCTCCTTTTTGCACTCCAGTGACCATTTTGACTTTGCAGCAGTCTCTGTGAGCCATGGTTTGTGTCAGGTGTTTCCCCGCACTGTGCAGGTCCCTGTCCCCACCCCTCTGTCTCGCACAGGGCCAAGTGTCGCCCAGCCCCATCCACAGAAAGCTCTTCCCTCCCAAGCATTCCTGCTTGCAGAACAGCCCACAGACGTCTCTGGGAGAAAAGAAGACAGAAGCAGGCCTTGAGATTTGCACAACCTCCACCTGAGCACTGGCAGATGAGGAGGGAAAGATGGGGCTGCAGCTAGGGACCTGTGGCTGCCAGCAGCACTGATGCTCCCTGCATCTGGCACGGGGGACAGAGGTGCTGGTGTCAGCCACAGAGCCCCGGAGGAAAATGGGAAGAAGGAGGGAGAAACTCACCAGGGAGAAGGAAGCACAAAACCCCTCTAGCCTGTTCTCAGGACAATGTGAGCTGTGGAGACTGTAAGGTGCCACGAGAGGCAGGGAGCAGGCAGCTGCTGTGCCCTTATGGGGAATGTCTGAAACTGGGTGGGCACAGCCAAGTCCAGCAGCCAGCTCCCAGCTCTGCAGCCTATGAGGCTGAAAGCTGAACCCGAGAGAGCAGTGCACACACTAGCAAAAGTGTACAGGATTAGGTCCAAAGTATGCAATTTTACTGGAAACCAATTTGAGCTACACATGAGGAACGAGACCAGCAAGGACAGCAGAATGGGAAGGCAAAGCAGATGGGACCCAAACTTGTGTCCAAAGCCGTGATATTCTTTGACTTTTTTCAGGCTTCTCGCTATCTTTACTTTGCTGCTGGTGTGACCTAGGGCTAAGGAAGATGTTCCTGCTGCAGGAGCCTCCTCCTGCCTCTGCTCCATGCTTTTACCTCTAAATGCAACCCCTCATGGCAAAGGGGTCATGCAGGGCATGGAAAGAAAAATAACTTCTAAATCAAACCAGGAATTTTAGCATGGATACTCTTGCTTTCCTTCTTGTTTTATTTCACCAAAAGTAAACGCGGGAGGACTTGATGCCTCTGCTTACCATGTATTTGGGGCTGCAGATTGTTCCACGCAGATCCTGCCACTCCGAGCTTGCCTTTGATGCTAATCAGCATAAAAGCTGTCTGAGAAAAGCTCCAGAAGTGCTGCAGGACAAAGTGCTCTGGGTGTTCTACTCCTTTCACTTCTTAGTTCTGTCTGCAGAAATTGCAATTGGCCACATATGTACACTCATTCCTTCTTTGAACAGAGCCAAAATCTCACATCAGCAACTTCCTGCAGCCACAAACCTGTAATCTAATTACCTACCCTCTGAGAAAATACTTCACTTCGTTCCCTTTGAATATGCTACTTTTTGGTCTCATTGTCTCCTTTTCCCAGTATTTTTAGACAAAATCACATTCTTAGCAAATAATTAAAAGTCGCAGATCAACTCATCAGTTACAATACATATATATATATATATATATATATATCTGACTGAAGACAGATTTCCCTCTTTCTCCTCTGGGGCTTTTCTTTTTNTATATATATATATATATAAAAGAATTAAAGCCTAGAAAATTTAGTTCCTGGTATGACTGCAAATAATCCGGCAAAGCTGGTTCTGATGTTTGGGTAAATGAGTGTGATCTCCAAAACCTCTCAGAGAACACTGTAGCTTCCCTTGCAATAGAGGAATTTTCTAACAGATTCCACCCACAAGAGTTGCCAGAAGACCTGTGGTTTCCAGTAAGAATCAGAGATCTTTTGTCTCCAAGGAAGGTCAGGGCAAAGAGATTTGACATCAAAACCTTCTTAGGTCTCCAAATGAGCTTTTTACTATTTTACTAATAACAAAATCTGTTAAAAACATGTATTAAAGTATTATCAGGACATCAAAGTATTATCTCCCACATACCAGTGGCAGATACCCAACTTGATACATAATTCCATCTAAAAATTACTATGAATATCAATCTAGCCGTGTTCCTATAGCTCTAAGAGTCCAAGACTATTTAAATTGCCTTCCAGGACGTCCATTGAAATGCCCAATATGGCACTAAGAGTGAAGAGGGATAAGCTTCTATTGTAAGGTAAATTCAGGTATGAACTTACCGCAACTGTGGTGCACATGTGGCAGCTTGTTTGGCTGTCCATACCTTAAATTATTGAAGATCAGTCTAATTATGTGAAGGACTTTCCCAAAAAAGCAAAGACAAGCTCTGTAATTGTTTATACAGAATCAGCAGCTACCATGGCTTTGTAAAATGATCTAAAAAGCTCATTTACAAACAAACTAGAAAGTTATATCTTAGTTCAATGTAACTCTACAAAGAAGGTTTTTTTTAATAATAAGTTATACTCATTCAAGTACACTGCTACTTCCCTTTTTGACTTCTGCAAAAACTAACTCAGGTCTGGATGGAATATTCTTGGAGTTATGAGACACAAAAAAGCTTCTTTTCAAGTTGGATTTCTTAAGAAACTGTAGCGGAAAGGAGGACAGGAAAGAGGAATTGATCATCTATGACAATGGCAAAGAAAACCTCTATGAATGTTTTTTAAAAAAAATAAAATCAAGAGGCAAGGGCTTGAGGAGATCTTTGTGGTTCCAAACCTGGTCCTAGTCCCCAACACATGGAATAAAGGGTGTTACAGCAGCTGAAAGAACAGGGGAGAATAGAAGGACAGAGCACATGGATGACAACAGCAGCCAGGCAGGTGATAGTGACAGATTCGTTCAATGGGAAGTAGAAATGAAACTTTGTACAGAAAGGACAGGATGTACCTTAAAATGAGGAAACTGGAACATCTGGTGCAGGACATCCCTGAAGGAATAACGAAACCATGGTCTAATCATGGCTGGAATGGGGGTTGTGACCAAATAGAGTTTTTGCTATTCCCCAAAGACACATCTAACGGTAAAAAGCCATTGGTAATCCTGCACATTAACAGAGAGAGAGAACATGGATAAGCAGAGACAAAACTCTAATTATCTGTTTACTGTCATTTCCAATGGAAAAAAAAAAAAAAAAAGAGCTACAGATGCATTTTGGTATGAAAAAAATCTGTGGAATACCAGTCCAGACAGAAACATTTCTGAGCACTGCATGTTGATGAGACACTGCAGCTTTAAAGGAATATGTTAAGAGAACAATGTTACAGACTTGAAGTTCCTGTCAGAGCTTCCTGACAGGTTTTTTTCACTGCAACTCTTGTGCAGCCAGCAAAAGGATATGTGTTTGAACTGGGTTTGGAAGGTACTTGAGGAAATGACAGACAAGGTGTTCAGAGAAGTAACCTTAGCTAGAAAGCTCATGATTTAATCTGCCTTAAACTCAGGAGACTGATAAACCAATTAAAACTACAAAAAAATAAAGAAAAAAATTAAATTAATTGAAGGAAATAGCGAGACAAATCAATTTGAGAATTTCTAGGATTTGAATGTGGAGGAAACTTAGACTATTGTTGAATTCAGGTACACAAATTTGTCTGGAACTTGTGTCAGACTGGTGTTTGAAGAAGGATTTCACAGCTAATCTTATCTCAAAACAGGATTGCAAAAAGAGATCCTCCTAGTATGGGAAAAGGATTCATTTTCAGAAAAGGTCTGTCAAAGAAAAGCTCAGTCTCACAACTGGAGGTTTGTAAGGCTATCATGACAATTGCCCAGCCAACTTCTTCCAGAAAATTAAACTGCCTTAAAGGTAATGGCAAAGGGCTCCTCAGGCTTATAAATGGAAAAGAGGAAAGGGAAAGTAAGTATGAAACTTTGCCGTATTTTTCAGTAAGTACAGTTGCACAGGATGCAGTGCCAAAAGCAGAAGGGGGAATGGAGCACAAATGCAGACAATAAAGCACGTGCAGGTGTTTTCTAAATTTGCGTGTTTGCCATGTTTCTCTTTCTGTGTGGTTTATTTGATTCAGGAGTGGGTTAAAGCCCGGTTTTGGGCAGAGAGGCAAGAAGTTTGGACATATTTGGATCTCCTTGTTTTTCTTGGAATGGAACAAACCTTCAGGACTGAATAGCACTAGAAAACAGTTTTCTTCAGAAACAGTGGCAGCACCATCCATTTGGCATTAACTTTTAACACTGTGTCCCTACAGCATGGATGAAAGGAGTCGCCTGAAATACAAAGAGGAGGAGAAGCAGAGGAGAGCTAAACAAGCTCAGGCAGAGAGGCTGATGCTGTGGAGGTTTTCAAGATCACCACACAAAGACAGTTCCTCACCTGGGAACTCTGCTTCTTTACCAAATGACCAGCAAATGTAAATCCATGGGGGAAAAGTTACCTGGCCCATCTACAACATCATTCTGATCTGTCTTGAGGGAATCTGTGTCAATTTGGGTGTCTCCATGGAAGTAGCACGCTGTTGTCAGGGCTGGGGGCAAGAGAAAGATACGTCTCTGTCACAAATACAAAACCGGGATTTCTACATTGGAGGTGGAATCAAAAACATTCCTGTGCTGTAGTGAAAGGATAAGCTTTTTGACTGATCTCCTCAATTATTTTTATGACTGGTCTTGGCACAATAATAGGAATGCACAGGAACATATTCATCAAACTTTTTGATGAGTATTTGGGATATTGCCAGTGCAGCAAACTGTCATGCATTAGGAACTGAACTGTTAGAATATAAGAAGTGTAGTAGGCCATGCACTTATGAACTAAGTAATGATAACAGTTTCTGGAAAAAGCTGGGAACTCTGCAGTTGGAAAAGTTCAGGGGAAAAAAACAGCTTGAAAATGCTGGTCATTACAGAATGATTGGGAGTCAGGGTGTGAGACAGCTATGAAAAGATTGCTATAATCCCATGATAATGATTTCCTCTCAAAACAGGAGTGTTCACATCACCAGAGAGGGCAGGAGCAACTTTTTCTGGAAAACTTTGAACTGTTCTATTAACTCGTGCCTAAAACAGAGGAATTCAATGTGGGACAGACACACAGACTCTTCAGGGATGCAGATTTCATGTCATGGTGAACTGAGTCCCATTTGGTCTCACAAATTTCTTGTGTTCATGCAACCTTGTGGCAAACCACAAGAGAGGAAAAAACCTTTAGAGGCAGAGATTGCCCTTGTAAGATTTGAGGATGCAGTTCTTGTAGAACATGTGATACTTGAAAGTAATTTTATTTACTTCCTTTTTAAGACTTTAAATACATGCATGGATTTTTATGGATATATAGCTCTCACTATTTTAGTAGAAACTTCAGGAGCTCAAACTGCCATTTTTCCAAACCTGCTCAGGAATTAAAACCATGTGCTATTCAAGAGCTGAACCTCCATCAAGGAACTGAAAACAGCTGGATTTCCAGAGGTGCCCTGTACCTCCCAGGTTTTGTCTTTTAATGGAGATGAAGGACTGGAAAGAGTAGACCCAACCTCTGACACTCTGGTCACCTCAGACAGCTGGGTTAAGAGTACCTTTATGAAAATCTCTTTGCTACTACTACAGCCTGAATGGGAACTCCTGGATACAACTTTCTTGTCAAAAATCGGTGCTTTTGTGGATCATCTGGGTTAATAAAAGCATCAGTAGTCCTTAAGCAAGGCTCACATCTTGCCTTGTCTTTAAATGACATTGTCTTAAAATGATGCAGAGTAGCACAGACCACAGGCACCAGGGAGCCTGAGCACTACAGCAGAGAACAGGGCAGGGAATCTCTGTTCTTACAGAAGAAAGGCAAGGATTTCTGCCAGGACATTTATAGTCGTCTTCAGAAAAAGTGTAGAAAATTGATGCTCAGATTCCCATAAGGAATTGAGTGTTCCGACTCCTTTGGTTGGCCCAAGCTGTCGAGTCAAAGCCTGTTCTGTCTGGGTTCATACCCCATATCTGCCTCCCCATGATGAGCACCTCAGACCTAAGCAGGAGACATTGCTATCTTTGAAAACACAGATTTGTTTGCAGGACATCTTCTTTCATAAAACAGGATGGTGTTTGAAGGGTTGAGCAAGAATTGGAAGGTCTGGGATAGGTCCTTCAACCTGTTGCCTTTGAGAAAGGTTGGGCACTGCCTCCCTCAATACAAGAGCAAGGGGTCATGAAATGAAATGAAATGAAATGAAATGAAATGAAATGATGAAACAAAATTAACTGGAATGATGTGTTTGCAGCACAGAAAGAGCACTCCAGATGGCACTCAAGAGTGGGACTCATTGCAACAACTTACAAAATTTAGTGCAGGTTCAAAAGATGATTTGACAAAGACATGGAAGAGAGGTCCAGGAAGAGCTTTGCTTCTAAAAGCTTGTCTTTCTTGAGAAATTCCCTGGGACATATTGCTGCAGGCTGGGAAAATGCTGTGGGGAATTTCCCTACCTGTTTCCCATGCACCGACTGTCTCCTCCAGGCATTTGTCACTAGGCCCTCTTTGGGGACAGGTTAGTGGCCTATTTGAACCTTTGATGTGACCTAGAATTACCCTTCCCATGTCCCTTCAGAGAACAGTAAAACTAATTCTTCACAAAGAAAACAGTAAACTCTCTTTCCCTCTCTTACCTTAGAGATAAACTCCTTTTCCTTCCCATAAAAAAATGTCAGTAAGGATGAATATGAACTTCAGGCAATCAGTAACATCAACATGTTGATAAGAAACTTTAAAAATAATTCCTATGAATAAATCAGTCACTTCTAGTGATGTCTAAATTCTTCAAGGAGATCCACACCTGCAAAAATTTAAACACATTTTCCCCTGTAAAAGTAGGTTCCTACAGGAAATCTCCTAATGCCATATTTAAGATATGCCTTTATTCAGAGGCAGCAAGGACCCAACTATTTCTGTTTTTTCCTTTTCTTCTGTCCAGTAGCTGGTCACTTGCAATATGTACTAAAAAGTCTGCTCTGTACTAAAAAGTCTGGACGATTCTTGTTCCCTTAAGAATCTCCTGTAGTTAAACATAATGGCCCACATTCCTTGAAATAGGACAACATAGAGATTTAATAGCCTGGGCAATGATTTCTAACCTGGAGTAAGAAAAAAAACCCAAACCCCAAGAAATATTAGTTATATTGCAGAAAAAAGGTAGATGTCTTTTTTCCCCTCAAAGCTGATAAAGACTCAGCTGTTTTCCTCTCAAGTTATGAAATAAAGTTGTTGCTTTAACATTGATTAGTTGTGTACAACTGGCTCTCTTTAGCCAGATTGCCTGTGTGAATGTATTAATAGAAAACAAACCACTCCTACAAATGTAATATGTTTATAGGTTTGATTTTATCTTAATGCTTCATAAATAGTGTACCATTGTGGACAAGCACTGAAAGATAAAACAAGTGTCCATAAAAAGGTTTGGCCTGGGAAAAGTCTGCTTCTGAATTTCAAAGCTACCTCCAGTCAGAGCACTGGACACAGATCCAGCACCAGCCATACTTTCTAGACCACCACTAACCAACCATGAAAATTGAATTTTGTAAGACAGTGCATCTCCAGTGTAAGCACTTGAGTAAATGCTCACTGCAAATGCTGACAGCAAGCTGGAGATGTCAGCTCTTGGATAACTTCTGAAAGTCCGGCTGCAGCTTAAAAGATAAGCAGAGACTATATAAAAATGCAGTCCAATTTTGTGCTTGGAATGGTAGCTCTGTAAATGAACATCAGCAGTGAGCAGCTGGAATGTCCTTCTCTTCAGAGACTCTGCGTAGGGGCAGTGATGAGGAGAATAAAGAAAACCAGTCTGGCTTGCTTGTAGATGTTCTGTTCATTTTTTTCTCCTGCTTCTTGGTGTAGTTCCTACTTTCAGGCTTTACTTGTAAACATCAAACTGCTCTGAAATACGGACGTTGAGCTGCAGTAGTTACCCTGCATTTGGTGCTCCATTCAATGGCTCTGCCATTTATTGTAGCACCCAACGGAGATTTCTGCATAGCACTTGCAATCCAGGCTGGAAAAAGCCTCAGGTGCTGGATGACATTGGGATAGTAGAGCCCAAGCATTTTCTTAAAGGGTTTTCTCTTAGCACAGAGAACACTTTGAGTCCTTCTCATGGTCACTGCTGCAGATACTCAGCACAGCAGAGTGAGCCTGGGCCTGCCTGAGACCAGCAAGGGCACTGCTATACAAACAACAGGCACAGTAGTGCTGTAGATGAGAGGCATCACCTAGTGCTGAGACAGCTCAGCTCCATTCTGGACAGGGACACACGCAGATTGCTGTAATCTGAGAAGAAACATCTGTAATCTGAGAGGAAACATCTCGTTTACAAGCCTTCCCTCACTCCTTTCTACACTGGAAGGAACGCCAAGCCCCTCCAAACCCAAGCCCCTTCATCAGCCCACAGAAGTGTCCAATAATTATCTGCCTTTTAAAATTAGCAAAGTATCACTTGGTCTGATTAGGCTCATTTCAAACCTGTTCCTAAGGAAATGCCACTACTAAATTCCAGGCAGTTCTTCAGGTGAACTGGCTTAGCATACAAGAGAGAAATACATTTGTTCCAGGCACTTTCTTGGCAGAATCTGACATTTGTGTCTATTTATTCTTCCCTCTGTCTCCCAAACTCCCTTTGGATTTTGCTATTCTGTAATTGTCCAGGTTGTCTTGTCTCCTCCTCATGTGAGAGATGGCTGGGGAGGAAAGGAGCTTTAATGAAAGGTGCAGGGATCAGAACCCCAAAATGAATCTAAATATGGCCCTTATTTTCTTATTTTGCAGCTGACCCACATACATTGAAAACACAGTCTTCCACAACCCCATAAAAATATTTAAAGTCCACATGTTTTAAATGAAATTAATTCCTTTGTCTGCATGCTTTGTTTATTAACTAACAATGTGCAGGGACATGGATAAAGCAAAAAGGACATGATATTTTCTTCAAAATCTTACAGTCTAAGTAGACAGGCAAAGAGCAGAAACAAATAAAATAAAATGCTGGAAATTATGGCCACAGCTAAAAGTTATTTAGACATGTGTGTACTTGATTTTAAAAAGAGATCTGTATTGTGTTTGGTTATTTTCTGGAAGTGTGGATGGGATGACTGGCAGGTGCTGAAAATTAGGTGCGCATAGGAAGTCTTGAACAGAACCATTAAAAACAAATGTGCCCAAAACACTTGACTGCTTTTGAAAGCTTGATATTGGAATTTTTAATTTCTTTCTACATTGCTTGAGCTTCATTTGCCATTTTGATAGTAGGTGTTCATTGTATTTTTATTAGATGGGCTGGGATCTGTGGAGCTCTCAAGAGAAATAAGCATCATCCAGAAGTGTTTATTAAACATTAGCTTCCTCTCAACCTAAAAGTGAATATTAAAAAGGTTTACAGGCTGGGGTTTTTTCCACTTCTGAGTTTGAAGAGACCTTTGGCAGTGGCCAAGGAGTCCAATAAAAAGGGACTTGCCACAGAACACAAGAGAGAACCAAGAGAGAGATCCAGAGAGGAGAATAATACGGTTTTAGCAATAATGAGATTAGAATTTTATATGTGGGATCTCTACGCCTGAGCCACTGGGCTTGCTTCATATCGGCTGTGTATTTTATTCTACCTCTTACTCTATTTACCACCAAATCACTTCAGTGCAACCTCGCTCTCCAGATTACAGTTGTATCAGATTAGGACACCTGCTTGATATTCATGGCAATGTTTAATTAATATTGTGCTTTCCTGAGTTGAACTCAACTCAACCAGGTAATTGTATCTGGAAGAAAAATACTGTGTTTCTTCCTTCTGTTATCAATTTAGTTAACTTGTACTGTGGACAGAACCTGATGTGTGACAACCCCTTTCATCCCATAGTTTCACATAACTGATGAAGGCAGAGCTTTGCTTTATAGAAGCAGCAATAATACAAATCCTTTTTCAGGCTTTCATCCCTCAGAGTACTGTAAAAACATATCCCATCTATTTCTTTAAAAGGGAAATGTGACTCTCCTGCCCTACATAACAACTGGAAAACCACTGGCCTTCAAGCAGCATATAGGACTGTTTTAGAACATAGGTCCTTTCTAATGACATTTTTTCTCTGCTTATTTTGGAAAGCCTGTTAAAACAAAACAAACAAACCACAAAATCCTCCAAGCAAAACAAACCCAAAGCCCCACAACAAATGGATATTTAAAGACAGAACAATTTAGAGGAGAACTCTACATTCCCTCTTAGGAGTTAAAGGGTTTCCCAGTGCCAAGTCCTGCTCTTGCAGAGGCTGTGTGAGCAAACTCATGCTGATCATGCTGACAGGTCCTGGCATTTCTAAGGTTGGATGTGCAGGAAGAGATGGCACCTCAAAGAAACTCAAAGAAAAAAGTCTTCTCATGGATACCTGTCCCACTCTGTGAAATATAACATTTACAGAAGCACACAACCATTGGAAAAAGAGTATTTTGCAGTTTAAGTAGAAACTGTTCAATTCCATGAAAGAAGTCCTATGGTCATTGCAGTCAAAAAGGGGTTTGCAGCTTCACAGAACAGCTGTCTCCTTAATCCTTTACTAGGAAGTTGCTTTTCAGGGCTAGGACCACATAGAAATGTGCTCTGTGCACTGACAAACTGTCTACAGGAGAGCCAGAGGCTCTTCTTCAAAAAGCTGGATTCCTAAAGTAAATAATCAGAGCTGTCTGCCTGTAGAAATGGTTTGCTTTCTTGAAGGGTTGACCTGCTGATTTTTTAAAAGCCCAGGCCTTCCTTTAGCAACCTTGATGTAAAATTAGAAAGCTGACTTTAGACACCGGGTTTGGGAAATGTTGGTGGCCTGTAAATATGATTACAGGTCAGACAGTGCAATTAAAGTTCCCAGGAAATAATCAGCATTTTATTCTCCCTCCTCTTTCTCTCTGTCTCACTATACTCACACCCCCATACATCCCCGACTTCCTCCCAACCCTGGGACCATCTGTCTTTCCTTAACTCTGGCTTTTTCTGAATGAAGCGACCTACCTAAGCACACTTCCTGCTGATGTACTTGCTCTGAAACTGGAAAATAAATTAGATGTGATGCTATTTTGCCCATCCTTGGTTACCTCCCTGAGAAGTTCCCCACCCATCTTGGCACTGTCTTTTTGAGACAGGAAGCACAAAATTGTAACCACATAGGGTAAAGGTGGTGCCCCCCAAAAGCCACAAGGACTCTAAATTTAAGCCTGCCATAAAGGCTTTGAAAATGATGACACACAAAGAAGGAGAAACTATGGGGAATGAAACATCTTAATTTTGATAAACCACAATGATCCACGCAGCACTTTCAGAGCTTTCAGCTCTGAGGCATAAATTAACCACAGAGTTTTTAAGCTACCAAACACAGGTACTCATTCTCTGCAACTTTGCAGCTGTTTAAAATGAGATGGATGTGTCTTATACACTCAAGAAAACAACTCTCAACATGTCTATGTCTGTTTAAAAAAACCAGCAACACACACTCACAGTCCAGTAGACTGGGATTCCCAGAGATGAACTGGTGATCTGGTACTGTATTTGTACCTGGCTTAAAACATCCAGAGAATCTTTGTTCTGCAAAAAAAGTGCTCTACACTACTTCATCTTGGGCTTGGGATACACACAAAAAGGCATCTGAAGCAAGTGGTGTGAAAATTCTAGTCTGAAATTTGTGATTTCAAAACTCTTGTGGGCTAGCCATGTTCCATATAAAGGTGCTGACATTGTATTTAATCATGACTGTAATTAAATCTATTTATTGCATCATTCTGTATTACTTTGTATCAATTAGCTAATTATGGTTATTAATTAGGTGCTTTTCTTCTGTGCTTCACTTTTATTTGAATAACACTCTTTAATGGACATAGAGAGGTGTAAGGTGTCTTTTCAAGCATGACACTATCCAGAGCCAGTGGTGAGTGGAAAACTGTTCTGTGCATTAAGCTAAGCCCTTCCCTGAATCAGGGAAATGCTGACTAGTGTTTTCCCCAAAGGTATGTTTTGGGGGAAACTCTGAATGCTGATGAACGTGAATATCAAATTAAATTGAAAACAAACCCCTGCCCTCTGGAACCTACTGCCTCTCAAACCCTAATCACTGCTTTTCTTGTAGCGCCACCATGTTTTAAGGTTTGGGGTTGTTTTTTTAGATTTTCTTTGCATGTGCTCAAAAGACAGGATGAAATTATTGAATACAGGGGTGGAGGAAATTCAAACAGAAACAAAACATGTGACAGGGCCAAGGCACAGTTTATACCCTTCTGCAGGTTACTGCACTTATTCCCTCAGCCAGGATTTGCCAAGAACCCTAAGGTGTGTTTTTCCTGAAAAAAATTAGTAAGAGTTTACTGCTGGAGCTGTAAGATGGATTTAAAAATCAGAGCCTGGAATTACGCTGAAATTTCTTACCAACATTACCTCTGTGTCTGAATTCCAAATCTGAAGTGATTTCAGTAGCATTGCCAGAAGAGCAGCTTCAGGCTAAGATCCAGGTTTTACTGAATCAAACATGGGAAGCTCCAGTCTGAAAGTTTTAAAGAGTTTTTTTCTGTGTGCACTTGTATTCATGCATGTGCAAGCGTTTTAAGGCAGAGGATATCCAGAAACCACGTTTACTATTGGCACATGATGTTTCCCCATCAGTCATCTGACAACAAACACAGCACTTCCAATCCATTACAATCTCAAGACATTACCAATTTACTTAAACTACTTTAAAATGCACATTAAAATGTTTTTTGTAGAAACGAGAAGTTGGGGATATCATGCAGCAGTGGAGAAGGTTGAAGGAGTCTTGTGGTTGCAATTAGCCCACTGCACTTGTGGAATCTGTCAAACTGTAGGGGAGAAAGTGAGTCCAACTCTGCCAGAGCCAGAGATACACTTTTGAAGAAATGGGCAGGAGCATTCCCATTGCTGGGATCTTGTTGCTTGAGATAGTAAAGATGATGGCTTATTTTGCTTCTTTTCAAATTTGGGACACTGTTGCTTCTCTAAGGAGCAGTTCCCTAGGAGAGGCTGGTGACAGTGGGGGCCACAGAGAAGCAAAACCATTGTGCCTTCCGTGGGAGTGCAGTTTATCCCTGCCCGCTGCTCTGCCTCGAGGGCTCCCTTCCCAGGAGAAGGAAAGAAGAAGCTACAGGAGGGCAGATTGCCTGGCCTTAAAAGGGGATTTCCAGGATGGAAATGTTGTGCACAGCCTGACTTTGCTGGTTGCTAAATGAAGGGAAAAATACACAAACAGGCAGGCACACACACTCAGATGTTCTGCAGGGAACTTTTACACACCCCTCTTCTCTGCTCTGCAAACATATTGTCACTCTTCCCCTTTTCACTTATAGAAAAGTCCTCATTTTTATGACTTCAATAAAGAATTAGATTCTGAGACCAAACTGCTGAGTCCTCTCTGGTAAGGGGAGGGGAGGGTGTGGCTGAATCTTCTCCACCATGCTGTGGATATACTGTTTTTCCTCTGTGTACTTTCTAAAGGCGAGGTGTACCATTAAGAGGCTTGTCTGCAGACAGAAGGGCAATAATTTGACTGGAGCCAGCCAGTCCATGACCTCAAGTGCACCATTTGAAGACTACACCTCAAGCCTTGCCCTCATTCTTACTCCACCCTCTGCAGAGCAAATCACACCACTCCAGTTTCATAACTCTGGGAGGCTACTCATCCACCCTGGTTACAGTGTTGTCAGCAGCTTTTGGGAGAACCCAGTTAGACAGGGACAGCTTTGACACAAAAATCTTTTTTCTGGCTTTTCTTTTAGTAATATCTTGAAGTGCTCCTTGCTGTTCACATTGCCCTTTCCTAGCTTGCCAGCATGTCTGAATGAGTTTGCATAGTGTTTATAAAGAACAGCATTATGACTAACATACTTTCACAGGTCACAGAACAACTTATATCAATCCAGATAATTAGCTCTTTTCTGTGGTATTTTTTTACATGAAATATTTATTCAGTTTTCTTATCTACTGGAATTTGTGATGTGCAGACAAAGGCATACCACAAAGTGATTCTTTACAAAAACCGCAAGACACTGATCTTTATTTGTTCACAAAAACAGTAAAAATTAATATCCTAAGGGATAAAAGAGGCAGGGAGAGTAAACTGAAAGATGAAGATAAGGCAGTCTGAGAGAGACAGAGCAAAGCTTTGCCCAACATCTAGATCTGGCACCTCACCCTACAGACAGTCAGCTGAATTTTCTACTTTCAGCCTCTTTTTTTTTTGCGTTTTAGGCTGAATCTTGTCCAGCTCCCACCAGCTCAGAGAAGCCAGAGCCTGCCTGGTGACACACCTCCTCCTGTCAGGTACATCTCTGTGGGGCTGGAGGGGGCTTTGCTGTGTCATATCCCCTCCAGGCTGGTGGCAGAGGGCCAGGAATCAGGGAACATAAGCCATGGCAGGACCATAGAGCTGGCAGGTCATCCAGCTCATCCTTTGCCCAAGGCAGGTCTCTGCATCCCTGTCTTTCCTGGTACATGCTTTCCAAGCCTATCCTTAAAGGTCTCTACAACTCTCCAGTTAATCTAATCCAGGTCTTCATTTCCCTCTGCCTTTAGAAAGTGAAAAGTACTTTACCTGCATATTTCTTGCTCCAGTTTATCTTATCTATCATGCAAATGGAGCATGGAGCATCCTTTCCCTCCTTTTGGCTGGCTTTTATGTACTTGTGGGATCATGCTCCTCCTTCAGTCTTCCTTTCTCAGACTAAATTACCAGAGATGAGTAATTTTTCTTTGTAGGCCATTTCTATAAAATGGTTGATCATACCCTCTATTCTGCTCCTGCTTCCTCCAGTACTCCAAACTACTATACAAAGGATATCACCTGAGCTCTGATTTAAAGATTTATGAATGCTAGAAGAAATTAAGATTTTACTTGTCCCCGACTTTGCTCAAAATATTGTTTTTTTTACATTTCATTGCAGACAGGACTTCTATGCTTTTGAGAAATATTTTGGCAGAAGGACTGATGCTGTATCCAGGTCTTGCAAATAAGACTTTACTATTTTCTTCTCCTGATACGCAATTTATCTGAGTAGAACTTCCACCTGCTTCTTCTAGGTGCTGCCAACACAGATTCATAGGAGCTCTATTTAGTTTTAAAGTGCCAGTTAACATCATTCAAAAATGCCTCATGTTTTCATCTTACTGCCATCAGTTCAATAAAAAAGCAGGAGTCCTCATTTCAGCAGCACATTAAATCTTATTAAAATACATGCCTGAAAAAACAGGTAACTTAATTGCAAAAATTGCTGGGACACTGTCCCTCCCTCC
>VZRX01006067.1:5180-53147 GCA_013398075.1 Notiomystis cincta
AAAAAAAAAAAAACCCAAACAAGAAGGATGAAAAAATAGCTGTAGGAAACAAGTAAAATACAGGAAACTTCATAAATCACAGGTCCAGCCTGAGCACAGATGGATTAACAGGTGGTGGAACAACAGCTGACATATCCAACGTGATGGGAGAGAAATACGACCAGGGTGAGCACTTTGGACAGGTTTTAATCCGGCACAGCACGCTTTGGAAAATTGATGGCTTTTAAAATAACTCAGGAACGTTTCTGCCCTCCTCACGCTGCCTGCTGGCCCCTGGGACCGGGAATGAATCCAGCACCATTGTTGGGACAACAAAGAGTGAAGCTGAGCAGGTGCTGGTGACCACTGGCACCAGTTTGAGGTGATTCCCGTGACCAATTACTCAATGAGAGCTGTTCTGACAGCACCACCAGCTCACGAGTTAAAATAATGCAAGGGAAAGGAGTCATTGCCATGACTGCTGCTTGAGTGGGGGACAGCAGGAAGGGTATTCCTGATATCCTTGTGGGTGAGAACACAAAAACCTCTGTTAGCCTTGGAGCAGATTAAAGGCAGGTGAAGAGAGCGTCGGGAGATCCGTCATGGGAGTGAAGGTGGAAGGACACGGCTCTGGCAGCCTGCTAACCTTCAGCAGAGAAATGCAGGATGAGATCATTTGAGCACAGATCAGAAGAATTGTGGCATGAAAAATTAGTTAAATAAATCAGCAGGCGTGTCAGGCGATCCTCTGCAGCAGAGATGGATGTTTCGTTTTTAATTTTCTGAAAAGGCACAATCTCTTGGCTTGGGCTCGAGGATCTTGAAGGTCTTTTCAACCTCAACTTTTCTGATTCTCACAGGGACTGCAGGTTCAAGCAGCCACCTTGGGAAAGGATAAAAATCATTTTTTGCCCCTACTCCAATGAGTTTGTGTAGACTTCATAGCAGCTGAATTTCTGGAAGATGAATAACTTCAAAAGAACCCTGAGAAGCCATCCCTGATGGTGCCCTGGTCCATAGAGGACATCCAGAGGAAGGAATTCCACCCTCCCATGAAGTCCATGGACTGCTGGGTTGGATCCTTCAGCTGGGGGATGCCTGCTCTGGCTCAGGTTCACCTGCATGGCCATGTAGCACCCAGGGGCTCCAGGGCTTGGTGACAGCTGAGCCGAGGCTTTGAGGGCTTTAATTGAAATATTTGCATCAAAATGACTGAAATCCTCCAGTGGGTCTAGCCCCTGGCACTTAAACTATATAAAATTACCCTTTTGGTGATGCAAATAATACAGAGAAAAACTAATCCAAGAGGAAGGGGTAGGAAATCTGGCTGGGTTGGTACAGTTGTTTTCTAAGTCCTGCTGCAAGTTGTAGACAGCTCCACATTTTTATGGAGTTTATTTTATTTTCCACGATCCTTTCACTGTTAATGAAAATCCAGGCGAGCAAATCAAAACAAACCCATGTTATCAGTCAGATTTAATGATTTCCTGCCGGGCCTCTTTAATGTTCAGGACTGACCTTTTTTTGAAATACTTCTCAGCAATTTTGCCATCAGTCTTTGGTTTCTTCTCCCCTGGAATGGTCACTTTTTCCTGTCAGGGGTTGCTGAGGGAGGGTGAGCACTGCCAGCAAAACCAAATTTACTTCTCCTCAAGCTCAGAGTTTGTAGCTCTGTGTGAACATTGTCAGCCCTTAAGTCCTGGAAGGAGGGGAATATTCAGCTCCAGAAATTTCCAGTCCAGGTGAAGTGAACTTGCTGATGAACTCTGGGAATGAAATAAGGGCTTTAATAGAGCACTGAGATGACAGCAAATGAAAATCTGCCCTAAAATACAGCAGAATCTGCAGGAAATTCCAGGTACCTGCTGAGCAAGCAGCGTTCGCTTGAGTTGTAATGTTTAATCTTTTTGACTCTTGCCTTGTTCTTTGGGGTGGAGGGAACAGGGGTCCATGTGGTGGTCAGGGCCTCCAAAGTACTCCTATTAATCTGGATTTTCTGCTCCCTGCCTCTTGGCAGCAAGGACAGTTAACATCCCAATATCACTTCCCCTTCAAGGATAACGAAGAGCATTGGAGGCATTAAGCTCCGAGGTCGGTAATTTACTAATGAGAAAACTGATTCGAAGAGAAATTAGGAGCTTATTCTCTCCTCCACTGCAGCCAGTGGAAATCACTTTGTGGTTTCCCTGGGCAGCCCGTGTGTGGCTCGTGAAAGGTCACACAAGAAATCACGGAAAAATTGAACCTGAAGTCCAACACCTTTCTGCTTGTTCAGCACAAGAATAATTGTCCCTTATCCAGAGCCTGAACCCTTTGTACCTGAATCCCTTTTCCTTAATGCACTTTAGAAATATTTCAATAAATTCAGATTTTCTAAGCCTACGTTTTCAAGTTCTTGGAAGCAGTTAAACTTTATCAAAAAGTGCTGCTCCATATTGGTGAGACCTTTCTGAGGCATCCAGTTTTCATGAGGACATTGAAGAAGACACAATTTCATTCTTCAAACTTGTTATTTTAGAGGATGTTCTCTCCAAGGATCTGATCCCAAGTGTTCTGTACTCAGTAGCCTTGTGGCTCCCTGGGCTGTTTTTCAGGACCCCTCTCCCTGGCAATATTTCAAGCAGTTCCTTTTGCTTTTTCATGCATTGTTTGTATGGCTGGAAACTTTCTTATATCAAAAATCCAGATAAATGCCAGTTCTGCCATCCTGATCCACCTCAGCACAGGTAAAAACACAGAGTTGTGTTTATAAATCTGGTGCACTGGGGGCCTGGAGCTGCACTAACTCAGATCTAGGAGTGTTTACGCACAGAACCAGCAGAGCATGCACAGGATTATTTATCAGCATGGCCGATGGAGAGCTGGTGTGGGGCGTTAGCACCCACTGACAAACAGGAATAAACATCTCCTGAAAGGGCTCTGGGAAGGTATTTCACAAACACAGCTCTGTAATGAACCCCTGGAATATTTATGCTGTACATTCCAAGTGAAATATGTGAGAGCTGACCGAGTGAAGCCCTCCCAAAACAAGGCAAGCAGGACACTTTTATAATGGTGATAAAACCACAGCAGCATTTCTGGACTTTTATGAACCTTATGTTTCCTATCAGTGTTCCTTCAAATTATTTATCACTTAAACATCATTCCAGCACAATTGAAATAAATATATTTCCATGGCAGACAGAGCAGACTGGAGCTTTTGCACTACTCTGGGCTTAACAAAATCCAGTGTGCAGTGAGTGGCAAATGTATTATTCTACTGTGTCATATAAAGGATTATTTCAGATGTTTGAAATAATGCGTACAGTTAAAGGTTATGAGAGAATAATGTTAAAGAAATTCATTGTTTCAGGGTTGGCTGGTAATCTGAATGATAAAAAGGTGATGACTATTATAGCCTTGAAACATTACAGTCATTTGGCTATGATAATAGTTCTCAGATTTGGTTATGGCCCTAATATGTTACCTGAAAGTTAAAATCAGATTCTCAGCTCTGTTGGCACATAACGATCACTTATTGTCTAGAATGTAATTTCTGAAAGGGAATGAGAGTTGATCTTGAGGATAAATCCTGGTTTATTTTATGTTTTTCCTTTTTTTTTCCTTCTTTTTCAGAAGAGCTAAACATGGAGTTTGTATTTCAGAGAAGGAATCAATTCAGGATCATCATTTCTCGAAATACACCGAGATAAATCTGTCTGCTGCTCCCTGCTTTTATAGCTCTTTGTTGCAAGTTGTTATGGACCATGGGCAGGCAATGTTTCTACTGCTAGGAGCAATCCACCAGAGCTGTCAGGGGACAGAGCTCCAAACCAGACCCTGCAGATGCCTTGGGGTTTGCTTCTGGAGCACTTGAATCAGACAAGGGCAAAGGAGCAGCTCACAGAAACCTGCCCTGGCTTTTGGGCTTGGCTGGGGATTTCATGGGAAGGACAAAGGCTCCAAGGAGACTTTTCTGAGAGTGGAAGAATCCCAGAGTGGTTTGGGTTGGGAGGGACCTCAAATTCCATCCATCCAGAGGGACACCTCCCACTGTCCCAGGAGTCTCCAAACCCCGTCCAGCCTGGCCTTGGACACTCCCAGGGATCCAGGGACAGCCACAGCTGCTCTGGGCACCCTGTGTCAGGGCCTCCCCACCCTTCCAGGGAACAATTCCTTCCCAATATCCCATCTAAACCCACACTCTGCAAGTTTCAAGCCATCCCCCCTTGTGCTGCCACTCCAGTTCCTGCATGCTCAGCCTTCCCAGAAGTCCAAACCTTCCCTTTCCCTACAGAAATACAGCACGAAAGAGTCAGAATCACAATTTCCACTCCTTTCCCTCCACACTGAGTCTCTGTCCCAGCTCTGTTACAAGCAATTCCCACTCCTGTCCTAACACCAGCACTTCACACTCCTTAATTCATCATTTTTAGGCCTCTCAAGTGAAGAATTTGCTGTCTGTGGTCACCACCACAGGGGCAAACTCTAAGATTGCAATTTTAGCCACAGCAAGGTCACACCATAAAGCCCAGATCAGAAAACAGATCAATAATTATTTGCATTGTGTGTTACAAGTATAGAATGAAGTTTAGCAGTAGAAGAGCTGTGAAAGTCAAGGCATTTTCCCCTTTGATTCTCCCTCTGTAGAAAAAGGCCCACTCAAAAAAAAGAAAAAAATTCCCCAGAAAACACAAGAACCCCCCAAAATTAAAGCCAAAACAATAACAACCACCAGCCAGCCAACCAACCAACCAACCAACCAAAAAAAAACCCTACCAAAAGCCTCCAAAAATAACAAACCAAAAAACCAACAAAACCAACCCCTCAAAAACCAGAAATACAAGGAAAAGGATGGAAAAGAATTACAATAATATTCCAGCAAAAGCTGTTTGCAGACAAGCTGAAAAACAAGCGAAATGGTGTCACAATTATTAGAATCCAGAATAGAAATTCAATATTTGTTCTGCAGTTTGTTCTCTGCTTTGTTTTATGGGGCTGGGAAGTGTTTGATTAAAAAGGGAGTCGTGTTTGCAGGCTGTATTATTCTTTCCTGATTTCACTTTTATAACTCAGGGTAGTCCAATAAATTCCTTACCCTGGAATCTTTCTTATGTCCCTGTATTTCTGGAGCTTCACGGGGATGATGATTGGAAATCAAACATTCAGGGGAGATACTGCAGTTAAGTATTAAACCTGACAGCTTTTATATGGCGAGTACAATAATTGATTTCATGTTATGCTAACCTGCTCGGCAGGTTAAAGCAGCCAGGAGAGTTCCATTTCAATAGAGTAGGCACTGAATTATTATTTTTTTAAGGTTTTAAAAGCACTGAGTCAATTTACATTTCAATTTCCCTTTCCAAACACTTACGTAGATGAAGAATACGGCGCTTGTGAGGGCAGGAGGATGAATTCAACCCTGAAATTCCTCCTGAGGAAAAAACAAAACCCACTGAAGGAGTAAAGAAATCAGGAAAATATTAAAAATAAGTCAAATTCTTGAAGGGAGGGGTTATTTCTTTATCTGCCGTCTTTATTCTGGCCCATTTAGCACCTGCTGGTGGTTTCTTGGAGTGAGGAGTGCTTGAAGTGGAAAAAGTCTGAGGGATTTCCGAGTTTTCAGAGTTTAAGGACATGAAATCTGACACTCTTTTAAGGAATATGGTACCAAAACCCACTGGCATAATGTCAGCGCTGAAAAATTTTGGAGTCACTAACTCTCTTCCTGCTCAGAAAGGGTCCAGGGAGAAACTGATGCTTCCAACATCCTTGGTAATCCTAGAGTGGAGTGAACAGTTTGTTGTGATGTCCCAAAATGGGAAATAATCTGTGTTCTAAATTAGTGCTTTTTAAAGCACATTTATTAATGTAAGGAAATAAAGGTGGGATTCACAGAGCGCTGGGGGACATGAAAGTTGCCCAACTTTCCCTTCCAGAATCCCTTCCCTCTGCTTCAGATCCTCTCAACCAGTCAGCAGAGGGATTTATTGTGTCTCTTATTTTTCAGGAAGTCCCTAAACTGAAAATAAAGAGGTCTGGGTTGACCTGCCTTCGCCTTTCCCTGCTGAGCCACCTCATTTCCACATTTCACCCCTGGAACAGGGAGGTTCCTGCTCCAGCAGCCACATCCTGCTCCCACTCCACAGTCCGGCTCTGCCAAATGGAAAACCATCAACTCCAGGATAAAGGGATGAGAAAACACCTCTTTACCCACTCTTAAGGGTTATTGCCATGCCCCAGTGCCTGTTGAGGTCACAGAATTTTCAGTCAGGGCCTGATCATGATCAGAGATCGTTTCTTTTTCCAGGCAGTTTTTGCTGTATTTATGGTGAGAAATGAGTGTCACTTCCTTTCTGCACATTAGGGCTGCTGAGCTGAAGAAAATGGGTATAACTTTTCTCTTAATTCTATAATCTTATTATCCCAGCTCCAATAAAAACTGATAATGAAATCTGAGGATATTGAGAACTTGGATTTTTTCCATTAAGTTTAACTTGGTATTTTTTTCGAGCGCTCTGGTACTTACCATAGTCCAACTCTTTTTAAGACCATCCAGGGAAACATAAACCCTTGCAGCGAGCCATTTTCTGTCAAAATTATATCTGACCTGCATATTTTTGCAATTCTCTGATGCATTATACAGTCAGATCAGGTTGTTCCTTGACCACTTGTTCACCCCCATCAATTGCATTAGCATTTAACCTGTCAGTTTAAATTACAAAGGTAACAAAAGTTTAGGAAGGTTACAATAGATCCAATCTCACACAGAAGTGGGGGAAAATAATCTTAAATCATCCTTGGATAGGAGTGTTATTTTTCCTGCTGACATACATTTACTCACCTTCTGGAAGCATCACTGGGCCACTTTTTGTGGTGACGACTCCATGGGATCAAGCACAGCCTGTCAAACAGGACAAGCAGGGATGTTTTAGTTGAACTTAAGTTGCATCTCCTGTGCCTTTACTGATTTCCCCTTCTATTCTCCGTCCTTTTTCAGGGCTAAATTCCCTCTTTTTCTCTCTCTGGAGAGTCTGTTCTTCCTTATGGTTGATCAGTAAATTAAGGGCTATTCTCCAGGTGCATAAGAACATCCTCAAGGGTTGGAGTCCTTTAAATGCTTAACCCTTTAGCCTTGAATAGAATCGGGGAATCGTTAAGGCTGGAAAAGAGCTTTAAATCCAACTATCAACCCTAAACTTGTCCTCAAGTGCCACATCCACACCTTTTTTGAACACTTCCAGGAGTGGGGACTCCACCACTGCCCTGGGTGGTCTGCTCCAATCCTTGACAGCTTTTTCCATGAGGAAATTTTTCCTGAGATCTTTTCTAAACCTTCCCAAACACGAAGATTCCTGCAAGGGGGACAGCCCAGCTTTTCCTCAACCCACCCATCGCCCTGTGCTGTGGATTCTACACATCAGGGTTTGGGGGGTGGATTAATAAAATAGCAACCTGTAATTCCAGCACACTTAGGCAAAATCTGTTCTCTTTAAAACTTGGGAAAAATGAGAAATCGTGTTAATTTTACCTGGGATTTCTCATATTTCTACAATGACTTAATAACACATGGGCAGTGATGTCAGAATTCCAGGTGTGGGTTGCCTGAATATACAAAATGAGATTATTCCTCCCATATCTATTCATTCCAACCTTTCTGTGCCCACCCAGCACCAACCCAGGCAGCTGAACAACATAAAAAACACTCCATGGCCTTCTGGAAAAATAAATCAGCACATGATGGGCCAAAAAGGCCCCTGAGTGAAGAACTGGAACAAATACAATCACAAAAGAAAAATCCTGATAACTTATTAATTTATGTATTTATTGATTTATGTCTTTACACATAAATATATGTATTTATAATACAGCATGGAAATGTATTTAGATATAATTAAGTGCATTACAAATACAGATATTCCTTTTTTAATAAAGGTGGCACAAAGAGATTCTGCCAACAATGTTCATGTGCACAAAGCTCCCATCCAAGTTTGCCTGTATGGAAACTGCAGCTGTAAGGTGGTAAAGCTGCAAAATCCAAATTAAAGCCAGATCGTGGCTGTTACTGAGCTCAGGAAGCACAGTTACATATTTCTTTTTAAATAAGCAGATATTTTTAAATTCTTCTTTTCAGTGTGGCCAGAACACATTTTTAAAAGGCCCGAAAACAACAATGGCTGCATCTTAAGTTTGAGCAATTGATAAAAACTAAAAATAACAGTGAAAAAGTAGTTTAAGGAGACATCTTTGCTGCACAAATGCCAACAGCTCCACATGCAGCTGTGGCACATTAAGTGTGCTGTGATGAATGGTGTTTAATAAGCAGGAGAGCAGAGCTTGGCCTACATTTGGCTGGAGAGGCTCCTCTGCTGGAACTGGGATGTGTCACTTCCCTGTCCCCAAAGGCAGAGCAGCTGGGCTTGTGTAGGAGAAGGTTTGAGGCAGGGTTTGTGTGCTGGGCTCTGGGCAGGACAGCTGATTGCTGTAATTATCTCACTGCAATTATCCTGATAGGTTTAATTCTATAACTGAGAGAAGTGGAGAATGGCCTGGGGGAGACGGGACCTTAAATCTCCAGTTTTTTGGTTTTTTTTTTACTTTTTTGAGGCATAAACCCAAATGCAGTCACCAGTCCTACCAGAAATAACCCTCAATACCATTTGGTCTCTTTTCCCCATGAATATTTATGGCAGCTCAGGTGTCAGAGACTCCTTTCAGAAAAAAAAAAAGACCTTGTTCAGGTTTTATTGATGTAGCTCACAATACTCCTGCTCTTGTCCAACACAAGGTCACGCTGAATTTTGATGTCAGACTTCATTAAAGTGTGCACTGGGCACCCTTGGCTCGTGGTGCTCCCTGACCCAGCACCCTGCAGCCCATGAACATCAGCAAGGCTTTCTCCTGCCACATTTGCAGCATTTTTGCACACTCAGCCAATCAATATTGGTAAAAAATGACCCAAAAGTTACCTGCCTGTGATGATCCTTGCACATTCCCAAGCTGAGGGTGTTCCCAGCTGTGAGTACAGCCTGCACCTGCACTCCATGGTTTCAAGTCTTTCCTTGTCTTGATTCACAGCAAGAGTTTAAAAATAGATCTTTCCTGCCTTATCCAGGAAAATCATCCTGTTTGGAGGATATTGTCTTCTAAGCAGAGCCCGTGAAATCATGGATCAGAGAGCTGGGCTTTGAAACTTCCAGCAAAGCTGCGAAATTTGCACGAAACAAAAAGGTTTTATTTCGACAACGTCCTCTCCCTTCCCCAGGAAAGAAATAAAAGGGGAAGAAAAGCCCTGAGTTTCCTGTACTTCACATTTCCTCAATCCCCATGGAATTCAGAATTTCTGCTCTGCAGTCAAGCTGCAAGTTCAGGAGCTCAGAGCCACTGCCTGTCTGTGAGCTGAGCTGAGGTGAAACAATTCACATCACGAAATTTGGTCCCCTGCAGTTATTTCTGCTTTGGAGAGGGATGGAGGCTCCAACATCCTTTGTGTGCAGGGCTGACCTTCCTCTAGGGCACTTTGTCACATTCTGTCACCCTGCTGTCCATGGCAGGGGACAAAATTCACCAGGCCTGGCTGCCAAAGGGCTGGAGGCAAATATTTAACTGGCAATGGGGCTGAGTTTGGAGTGGAGGAAGCACTGGTGGAGCTGGTGGCTCTCTGAGGTTTCCCGGGGTGTTGATGTACAGGAGAATCCCACCCAGAAACTTCCATCTGGGAGGAAAAAGAGATTATTTTCACATACCTGAGGAATTCCACTGGAGCAAAAACCATCCTGGCTTTCTCTAAGGATTTCACATCACACTTTGTTACACTCAGGGCTTTAATTTTTAATTTTTTTTAGCTGATCGTGTTTAGTTTTTCTTTCTTCCATTTGATAACTGCCAGAACTGCAACAAGGAAATTATGCTTGATCACAGCGAGACTATCAGAATTCAGTAAACATGTTTCTCATGCTTCTTAATCCCAAAATTAATAAAATTATATTATTTTCCTAATCCTACTGTCAATCTGAGGTTCCTGTAGGATTTAGAGAACCTCCTCAAACTGAAGTTCAGCAGAGCTGGTAACCTGATTTCTGTAGGTGTCTGAAGAGTCCACTTGTGAAATTAGACAAAAATATTAAATATTTTAAGTGATTTGGGATGTCTCCATTGATAGATGTCTGTCAAGTCATCCAAAACCTTTTTCTCAATTAAAACCCCTGTGGGTAAAGATTTTGCTTAAAGAACAAGGAAAATTTTAAAAATTCATGTTTCAGAAAACCACAGTTCCCATAACAGAGATCCATTACTGGTTGAATATATGAACAACTTTCAAACTGACACCTCTCGTATGGAATTAAATAAATTCGGTGGATTTTACACCTATTAATTGAACCAATACAAATCATGGTGTGAACCTCCTTAATTCAATTCTAAACTGGTTTTATTTGCTTTGAGAGATGTACAAATAGAAAATCAAGAAAAAATACCTCTGGTCTCCAGCTGATATCTTTATATTAATTTAAGTAATTGGGGAAGGAGATCCAAATAAACAAAGTTCTGCATTTAGAGAAGGGCACTGTTTTTCTATTAAAAAGTCAGAGAAATAAGAATAATATAGGGGGCAGAGAACTGATCAATATTCCTCTCAAAGTGGAGTGGTAAAGTGCACTAATTAAGTTAAAAATTCTACAATTTTGAGTCTTGATAGCAAAGCCAAGATGGGATATTTCTGGATAACCTTAGGGAGCAGGTTGAATTGTGATGCTAAAAAGCAAAGGAAAAAATAGGAAACTGAGGAAGAAATAGGAAAAGTGAGAAGAGGCAGGGAAGGTAAAGCAATAACTTCTGCAAAGGGGGAAAGTGCTGAAGAGTTCTCTCAGGCAGAACTGAAGGAGATGAAACACATGTTGGCATCTCAACACTGAGTTTTTCTTTCTTCCCTTTTCTTTGTCATCAAAGCACTTCCTCTCCCATTTTAGATCAATCCATCAGACAACAGAGCAGGAAAACTGTGTCAAAAAAAGAAAAAATATTTCCAAAGCAAAGGAAATTCTTGAAGAAATACTGATATTTTAGCTTGATAAATTATTTCTTCATTTCTATATTCACACATGTATTTTCCTGCTCCATTGAACAGAGAAATCCTGTGAGTTCCCAGAGAAAGCTGCTATTAGGTTATTTTTCTCTGACTGAAGAAGTTGTTTGCTGTAGTTTTCAAACCCTGGTGAAAAGCTTTCCTGTCCTTCCTGTGCCCTATTGAGCACAGGTGCAAATTAATTTTTTAAAATGTTATTTTAAAGGGAAGATCATTTCAAACTTTAAATTCAAGTGTTTCCTCTGAACCAGGCTGTTTGCAACGTAACTCGACAGGATCCTGACGTTGCAGTAACACCAATTTCAAGCAAAGTCTTGATTAGAAATGGATCAATATTGTTTAGCACAAAAATTTGGCACTCAGTAGGATTGAGACAAAAAGGAGAATCTCGGGAAGACCCCAGAAAAGCTGAACAGGACCAGGGATGGGCTGGAATTTGCTAAGAAAAGATGAGAGATAAGCAGGACCCCAAGCTTGACCCTGGTGATGGAGACAAGCTGCTCTCAGGAAAGCAGAAGACACCAAAAAGATAAAAAGCAGGCTGTTAATGCTGATTCTGCCCTCAAATCCCCAAGTTTTCTCTGAGCAGGAGTCTGGAGGAGATCAGCAGAGCAGCAGCAAGGACGTTCCCCACCGAGTGTGGATCGAGCTTGGTTTTCCCACAGGTTTTCAGCACTTTGCAGGGAAGTTCTGTACGAGACAGGGTGTAAAGCTGTGATCTCACATTGCCACCCACCAGCACTCCCCCTGTTTGTTTTTTGGTTTTTTTTTGTCAGGTCACTCAAATTAATTGGTTTCAACTTCCCTTTTTTTGTTTTTTTTTCCAAGTGGAAGTTCATTAAAATGTTGAAAAATTGCCATCACAAGGAAAAGCACAATCTCCAGTTAACAGTGTCAACCTGCTACTGCACTGGCTTCTTTTTCTTCTTAATTGGATCTGTTGAATCAAATTCTGCTTAGCAAACAGCTTGGATTTGGGCAAATCAGCAGCTTTTTTTCCTGTTGGGGAAGGGGAGGACACACAAAAAAATTATCAAGAAATTCCCAACTATCCCAAATAACTTCCCAGATGTGGTGGTATCTTAATAAAGTCGTAGCCTATTCAAAACTTGTTTCTTGTGTGTTTAAGTCCTTGCTGAAGTGTCAGGGGACAATCAGTCACCACTTGTACTCAATAAACTGGGAGATGATACTTCAGGAATCGATGCAGCTCTGCAGAGGTTTGAAGGATGTGAATTTATTGGAGGAAGCAGTAAATAAAAATAAAGCCTCGCTGGGGTTTAATTTCAGTGTCCAATGGGTGAGTTTGTACTTGTGTGCATGTATAAATAACTTAATTATAAATAAAGATACCAAAGGAAAGGAAAAATTGTAAACTTAGCAGCTATTGACTAATATACAAAAAAGAAGGCCAATGTCATCAAGTTGCACTCTGCTATTCTAATTCTGCATTCATTTGCATAAATTCCTTGATGATTTGATGCAGATAATTCCTGACTCTCCACTCCATCAAGAAAAATCAATTTGTGGATATTATAGACTAAACCAACATTTTCCTGGTTTTTGTTACCCCCCTGAGCTCCACTGCTCACTCAGGTGAGCTCCAGAGGTAAGAGAAGCAGTGCCTGGAATGTGAGTACACAGAAAGAGCAAGGAATAATCTTATCTCAATATTGAGTTAATACTATTAAAGATATTAAAGCATTTTAGAGGCTTCTTGGCCAACTCACAATTAACACTTCTTCAATCTTCTTAAAATTATCAAGCACTATGAAAATAGACAAGGTCATTGTTTTATCTACAATAAAGTCAAAGGAATTGCCAGAGAGTCTTACACATATAATTAAGAGTGTGTAATTTATTCAATAAAGCTCTCATTTAATTACAGGATCCTATTACACTGAGTGATGTGTTAGGGGTGATTTATATCTCAGATGTAAATATTCAGAAAGAGACCTCCCATAATGAAAGTAGCTGCTCTCCATCTATGTTCAACTTCGGTGTGTTGGTACAATATATTAAATATTAGGGAGAAATCCTTCCCTGGGAGGGTGGGGAGGCCCTGGCACAGATTCCCAGAGAAGCTGTGGCTGCCCCTGGATCCCTGGGAGTGTCCAAGGCCAGGCTGGAGCCCCCTGGGATAGTGGAAGGTGTCCCTGCCATGGCAGGGGTGGGATGGGATGGGATGGGCTTTAACATCCCTTCCAACAACCTCTCCTGGGATTCTGGGGTTCTATGTTGATACCAGGCCCTTACAGGCTGGCAATGATCATTTTGGGAGGATTTTGTTGGAATCACGGCTGTGCTTCCCTGGTCTTCTTGAGGATGTGGCCTTGACCAGGGGTGGCAGACACGAGCTGGTGCTGAGCTGTGCCAGATGTTCCACCTCTTTGTGTTGGTGTCCCTTTCACCAGCAGTGGAAAATTGAAGTTTGTCAGCAAGCCTGTGCTCTTCCTGCATCCAGAAATTGTGAGTCCACGCCGATTTGCACTGGCAGAAATACAAAAATTGGTTTTCTTTTTTCCTAACACAGAAATACTCCGATACTTGCTGGTAAAGCATTACTTGTTGGGGTAAGGTCATGCACTTGTGCATTCCATGGGCTCCCAGTGCCTGTCTGCCCTTGGGTTATCCAAAATCCAGTGGAGACTCTGCACAAAGCTCTAAACCCCAGAGCTTTCAGATGTAGAGATATTCAGAGCTGCACTGAGTCCCTGCCTCACAGGAGCTGCACCTGTGCTGTTTTAGCACCAAAAGCGTGGCAAATCACTCCATTACTTAAGTCTTTTCCTCCACAGATCTCAGAGCTTTCAGGAAAAAGCAGCTGAATGAAGCCGTTTATATGTGAACAGAACACGTTTTTCAACATCCATTCCTCAAAAAAATGCTCACTTTATGTTACCAGGAATTTAAACAACAGCAAAAACTTCAAACCCAGTCAAACCCAGCGGTGTCAGGCTGACAGGAGCTGATGACACTCATCAAAGGAACAGCTTTCTGAAGAGACATCTCTCTGGTGGGAAGTGTTAGCCAGTTGATAACACAGGTAATATTCAGCACTCCAGATCTATGCTGATGTGTAAAACTGCTGTCAGAGCCACTGCCTTTATTGACACCAGCATGAATACTTTTCTCCCGAGGTAAAGACATTATTGTCAGGAGAAGCTGAAAACATTATCGAAGCCATTTCTCAGTTTAACTATGTAAAAGTCTGTTGTTAAAACTCTTTGAGAGTCCTTAACATCAATTCTGAAAGAGCCCCGTTCAGGATAGAATGCCTCACTTAGTCTTGAAAGGGTATTTTAACTGGAAAAACCACGGGATTGGTGTCACTGGTCACTGGCAAACCCAGCTGTGTTTGCCCACACCACATCTCACATTCTCTGCACAGCCCTGCCTGGGGCTCTGGCAGGTTCAGACAATCCAATGGATGGAAATCTCCTCAGCTGATGGGGAAATGACTCAGGAAGTGATTTCAAGAGGCCACAATAAGAAAGTCAATCCAGCTGCACAGATCCCATCCCAAAAACGTGGAGTACGCAGCACGTCCAGTGTCTGGGAGCAACAGGGAACTGTGGAGGGACAGAACAAAACCTGCTGTGCTCCATCTGAAAATAAATTAATTTTCACAATCATCCATTCATTGCATTTTCTGAATTGGAAGGGACCCACAAGGAGCATCAAAATCCAGCTCCAGGCCCTGCACAGGCCACCCCAGGAACCTCAGCAGGTACCTGCACATGAAAGGAACAAACCATTGCCTCCCTCTTTAACCTCTCTACAGTTTGGCAGAAAAACCAAGCCAACAAAGACCAAATCTACAAAAAACATTTCAATTTTCCTCTGAGTGGAATCAAAACTCAGAGGCACAGGGAAGGGATGAGCTGAGGTCCCTCTCCTGTTGCCCTGGTGTGCTCTTGCCCCATCCAGAGCTCAGGGCCAGCACCTGCTGCCTTGTTTGGCCCCATTACTGTCCCTGTGACTCCCAACCCCACTCAGCTCTTCCCTCTAATGTAATGTGACTGAGATGAAGAAACCTCCTGCTCTCCAGAGATCGATTCTCCTCGAGCACAGCACATAAATGAATATTTTACAAGCCATATAAATGCAGCCCTTCCCATTTTTCCTTCCCAGCTCTGCTGTTGGAAGGCAGATGCTGGTGCCAATTTACAAAGTTGCTGTCTCAGGAGTAGGCAGAGATTCCAGCCCCTCACCAGCTCTAGAAATCACACATGCTGCTTTTAGGTGGATAATTATGACAGAATTCCAACTTCTGCTCAGCTGTAACAGCTGATTATTAAAAATGTGGGAAATTCCAGAAAACACCTTCCTGAGGTCCTGATCATCAGCGACCTTTTTGTTGGGAAAACCCAAACTGCACCAGCAAGCTGAGTGTGAAATCTCCTTTAACAATAAACCATAATAAGTTCTGGTTGCACTCCCTGGCACCCAGTGGTCAGTGGCTCATATGCTGTACCTTAAATGTGGCCATAGGGAATTAACACCCAGCACCTCTGGATCCTGCTGCAATGGCCCTTTGCTTTTGACTTCAAAGGCAATAAAAAAGTAATATTGAGATCAAAGCCTCCCAGCACAATCACACTTTTTGAAGCTTGCAAACCACAGGAATCGGAGGTGTTTTAGCTCGCTGGCTCGTGTCAGTCTTTTGAACTCCTGAGCACTTTGAGCCACTGCTCAAACTTTTGATATAAACTCATGTTTTGATGCAGAAGGATCTGAAGATGCCAGGGAATTCCAGATTAATCCATGCTGACAGCAAGGGCTCTTGTTACCTTTCCATTGATTTTGCAAGGCTTGGAAAAAAAACAGCAAACCACAGACACTGTTTTAAGGCTTTCCTGTGGCACAGGCTGCATCACACATCTAATTTTTGCCCAATTACCAGCACATGTCCATGTTTAATACTCCAAACTATAAAACTTCAGTAGCAAACATTTTGATCAGGCCTTGAAACCCACATTATTTAGAGATCCAAAATCATATCAGACAGCACTGTAAGACCTGATCAAGTCAAATTCCTCTTGAAAAGCAAAATCCAGGCAGAGCAGAGAGCCAGGCCCTGGAGTTTGCAGAGACTGTGGAACGCAAGCTGCCAGCATTCCTGGTTCAGAATTCCTGAAAGTCAGGTTACATCCCAGGCTGAAGTGTTCAGCTTGGAACCTAAATTGCTTTTCCTTTAGGAGGGATAATCTTTGGATGAAGCAGAGCACGTTGTTAACTCTGTTTGTCCTGGGCAGGTATAGAGATTTCAGCTCTTGGCAATACTCTGAATAACCAGGGGGCTAAAGGAGGGCAGCATCCTCTTCCTGCCATGTAAAACAGGCTCTGTACAACAATAAATCTGTTTATTTTTGTTATGGCTCACCCCTCGCTCTCTGGCTGCTTCTGTTTTCTCTTAGAAAGCACTTGATTGCACCATTCTCTGTCTGTTTGCAGCATCATAAAGTGAATTTCACTTCATTGATCAGAAGATGACCTCTATCCAGTGCCTCTTAGATTAGAGATAACAGCAGGCTGCTGTCTCACTGAGAAATAATTTCTTCGGCTCCTTCAGCTCCTCTTTATTATGATTGCTTCCCAACACATCACTTAAAAACTGGGATGGAAAACAAATGAGGATATCTTCTCCACTGTTTGTATTTTGACTTCCCAACAAACACAGATGCACACACACTGCAGCACTTGGTGCTTTAGAATAATTCATATTTTCCTGTGGAAGATGAAGAAAATATTTAACTGTAGACAAATGAGCTGAGGAAAGGGCTAAAAATGGATTGACATAAAACCTACATTTTGCCTGAGAGACTTTATGCTTTAAACCAGGAAAAATGGGAGGTGTACATTCATGTGAAATTTAAACTGTGCATATTCAGGAACAGGTTTTTAAATATCAGCAATAAAGATCATGTTGGAATACATTATCACATTCTGCACTGGAGCATGTGTTACATATTTATAACAAGGAAAGCGTGCAAGACTAATCATACACTATGAATAATGCCATGTTTTTCCAGGCACATTTGCAAAGTGTTATCCCAGACATTCCCTTCTGCTGGGGGCAGGAGGAAGCAGAGGCTGCTCCAGCACTCAGCATCTTCTGCAGGAGGATCCACTCCAAAGTGTGAGGTGTGCAGTGACATTCAGCTGAAAACAGGCAGAAATATCTGCATTATTTGGGTTATTTCAGGCCCATTGCTCAGCTCAGGAGAGTTTCAGTTGGCAGCAGTTTGTTCCCAAGGCCCTGGATGGTGCTGCCTTGGCAAAATGCTGGGATTTCTGGAGGGCTTGTCAGCCTCAGGAAAGCCCCTTCACCATCCTCCACTTCCCAGATTGAAGGCTGTGCTCTTCAGGAATAAAATAAACTGCTCTTTTCTGTCCCCCCCCCTAACCAAACTTGGAGTGCCACAGACACTGGAATGGGCTTCTGACAGCTGACCTTATTTTAGCAAGTAATTTATAATTAAAGCTCCACAAATCCAACAGTGTCTGACACTCACAGAGCTGAAATACTACAGGAATATATCACCCAAGCAGTGCCACTTTTATGAGATGTTTGCCCTAACTTGAGCTACTCAGCACCAGCCCTTTCCAGTGTACTGAGCTTTTCCCCTTTATTTATTTATTTGGAGCTTCCAAAAGAGGGAGAGTGGAGAGCAAATGTGTTTATTCCTGGCTGTGCTGTGTGTGCCTGGGCTGCTTTTGTGGGTTGAGAGATCCTGCCTCCATTCTCAGGCATCCACATGGAGATTTCCCTGCAAGAAATCTCAGACTGGGGTTAAAATCCCAGTTCTAATTTGGATTAGAATCCCAGTCTCAGACTTGGGTTAAAAGAATGAGCAAGAAGACAAATACTGAGGGTAGTTCTGCCCCTGAGCTCGTGGAAGGTGTCCTGTGAGATGATCTTTGAGGCATCTTCCAATTCAACCCCTTTCCATGATTCCATTATTTGTTCTATAAGAAGGGGATGTGCTCAGTAGGATCAAGGATCAGATTCCACAGAGGTTGCCTACAAAGCTCCTCAGTTTTTATCAATATTCTGCACCAGCAGACAAAAAAGCTTTCAAAAGCATTGGTAGCATACCTAACACAGACCTTTTGCACTTGGTTGACCAGCTGTGACTTGGTTTAAACTTCAGTTTTATAAACAAAATTTAACTTGGCCGGGCCCCAAACTCAGCACATTCCCAAGAGAAAAGAGCAGCTTTTACCAAAGGTCAGCCTCAACCACAGACTCATGGAATGAAGAAACTCTGAGCATCCTCCATCTAGGAAAACATCACCTGGGAACCACCTCTCTTTAGTCAAGAAGAAAGTTCTTGGGAAAGGGACTCTCCTCTGCTCTGGGCTTGCTCTGGGACTGGGGCTCTGCTGTAGATTTGTTCCCTGACATCCCATGGAACAACACCAACACTAACTCAGAAAACCTGCTCAGCACAAACCTCTCTGTGCACTCCAAGGTGCCACTAAGCCCCCCTGTGCTCCCTTTCCAAAACAGAGATGGATTAGTGACACCTTCACCCCCCTCTGGGTGTGAGGAACCCAAATTCTTCCGTGGCCAGAGCTGTTTTGAGCTGGCCAGTCCAGCTGAGAGCCACGTCCCAGTGCAGCCCCTGCTGCAGCTTCAGACAATTTCAGCTGATCTGCGATTTCCAGGACTCCCAAAAACACCCAGCTAAGCTGACAGACACATTTGCTGTGTGACAGTGGCTCTGTGATGCTAATATTGGCTGTTGCCTGACATTTTATATAACAACATTTATATAACAATTTCTGAGGTCTGTGATGCACCACACGATTCAAACCCAGCCGTTCCTTTTGCTCCCCTTATCAACACAAAGCCCAGGATGTATCAAGTAATATCAGAGAAGATAAATTATGCCACTGTTTATTTACAGTTTACATCCCTGCAGTCAATGTACCTCATGCAGGAATTGACCTGTGGAAGAACTATAGCAGCACATTATTTGTGCAGCAGTAAAATTGATGGAAATTGATGATGCCTGAAAAACACACAATTATAGTGTCTTGATTAAAAATGGAGCACATTTCAATGAACTTTTTCCCTTCTTCTCATGATTATGATACACAAGTACTAACATTAATGGTATTTTTTTATATAATGAACCATAAAATTACAGTTGGCAGTCAAGAGCACTCTAGCAGATAAGTAAGGCAATTTTCCTCATCATTTTTCCCTTTGTTGTCAATCTTGTTGCATAGCCCATTGCCTTTTCAATGAGCTGTAATGTGAATATTCAAGATCTTGCTTTTCCCCAGTGTATATATTCCAGTTGAAATAATTCAGTTTCATGCCACCCATTTTAATATGTTTTAATAAATAAACTTTATATTTTATAGGTTTTCCACTCATACCAGAACTTGCCTGAGCGTTGACAAAGAGAATAATGGCATTTAAATTGTCCAGGTTTCAGGCAGATCAGCAAAAGTGCTTATTGAGCTCGCAAACAGGCTTAAAAGTTTGGGTTTGATTTTGCTCTGACACTGTCTGTCTCTCTTTCCAGGAGGTTTTATGAAGTTTAGACATGTTTGAATACTCCTCCATGTAAGTATGATAATCCAATTAACTCGCAGTTTAGACTGAACCAAGTCACAAGACACACACTTTACAAGCATTGGCTCTCATATTAAAGCATTTTAGGGAATATTTATTTTGGGCTGTTTCCTGTGGTCTGGCAATTTACAGCTCTTGATGTAAATTATCGCTGCTGTAGGATGAGAAATGAGTGAAATGTTGTACAGCCTCACCTGTGTCTTACCTGGCAGAAAAAGGCAATAAAAATTAACATGTTAGGTAGTTTTGAGCTAGGAAAAAGAAGATGTGAAGTGCTTTTGAGGGGAATTATTTTCACTTCCCACTACATGGGGTCCACAGCCCCTCCAGTGAGAGGTGTCCCTGCCCATGGCAGGGGGTCTTGGGATGAAATGATCTTTAAATTCCATTCCAACCGCTCAACTTTCCATTATTCTATCGGACACTCACAGCTCCCTCTGCTCCAGCATGAAGGATGAAGCCCAGGCTCCACTAAAGCCAAAAAGTTGGTGGGTATGACCTTCTCCAGAGCCTGCAGTGCTGGGTGAGACTAATCCCTCCCAAAACAAGCTAGAAAATAGAACTTTTGTGTCCCTTCACTGCAGGATTTGTTCAGAGAGCTCAGCAGTCAGGGAAGGAGATTTTGCAGATAGCTCAGACTTGATAAAGATCAACATTTTACCCTCACAGGAAGGGCACAGTCATGAGAAACTCAACTTCTGGACAAGCCCAGCCCCTGTGCCCTCTGACAGTCTGATTCTCACTCAAATCTTTCCTGATCAGCTCACTAACCTTCCTCTATTATTTGGGATTCACCAAGGGCAGATATTTTTGCTTCTTTATCCACTCAGAGATGAAGAACCATAAAGGTAAATAATCTGTGGAACAACAATCCAAATTTAGGAGGGAGCCTTATTTGCATTTTGGGTGTCTGTCACCATGTGACACACAGCACTTATCCTAGGGAGAGAAAAACCCTCCAGGGCCTTCTACATGGCTGATTTAAGTTTACTGAAATTCTCATCTTAATTGAAATTAGGGCTACATTCTAAGGTATTTAAACATTTAAATTTTCACTGACTTCAATGGGAGTCTTATTCAGGTAAAGACTGCATAACTCTAACTATTTAACATCTACAAACACAGGACAAAGGAAAAAGAAAGAACTAGCTTTAAAAAATAATAAATTATAAAGACTTGAAAATAATCTGCAGAGTGAAAATGAGACATCAGGAGTGAACAGCACAGATTGGAGTGGGAAGTGCTGTGTTTTCAGGGCTGCAGCTGGGATTCACCCATTAAAACCAGAGCATCTGGCAGCCAAACAGCTGCGTGTGGGCTCAGTGCTGAGCTCAGGGTGCTCAGACCTCCCTCTCCTCCAAGAGCTGCTCCTCATCCCGGAGCTGATCCATGGATAAATCTCCCTGCTGGGATGAGCTTTACCTGCTTTCTCCCAGTACCTGCAATCAATATTTTTGTTCTCCCTGTTAACTCAGCAGCTGATTCCCAAATGCTTTGGGTTTGCACAATTTACCTGAGACCTTTTCAGGCCAAGAAATTTTTTTAAGGTTTGTGAGTTACAATGGAAAATGAGCCAGTCTGGGCTTCCCAGTTTGCTTTTTCTTGAATAATCTGTTTTGGTGGGGTTTTTTTCACCCCCTCCATGGGTTCCTACCTGCAAGAAAAGCAGACAGGCAACTTTTAGTGAGTCACACCATCATTCCTCTGAAGAGACAACTGCTGCTAGAATTTCCTGCTGCTATTAATTCCCATTAGGAGCAAAGATGAGGCTCAGCCTTTGAACAGCAAAGTTTGCAAGAAATTGCTGTGGAGGAACGAGGCCACCTTCCTGGTGAAAAGAAACACATGAGACTGTGCTGGCTGCCTCTCCAGGAGGCTTTGGAACAGGGGTTAGTTTTAGCCAATTTAAAGTGAACATGCAATAAACTCCAAGCACTCACAGAAGTATTTACACAGTTGAGTCAGCTGCAAGTCACACAACTTCCTCAGTTTTTAGCTCCAAAGCTGCTTTCTTTCCTAAAGCAAAGCCTAATGTTGACCAAAGCCAACTTTTAGAAGAAACCACCAGGATGTGCCTCACAGACAACTTCTAATCACTGAGTAGCACGAGCTCACTGCTAATTTCAGTGTAAATTTCAAGTGTAAAAGTTGGGTTTAAGCCAGGCCAAGTCTATAAAATAAATCAGAGTTAAGACAAAGAGCAGTTAAATTTTATTATGAGGTGTGAATGATGGGATTTGTGTTTCTGATCTGAAATAGAAGCTGGTGAATAGGGAGTGTGAAAAAGAAAACTCTGTATGATGGGTCTTGCTATCTGTCCATGCAAATTTCACGAGCAGTTGTGGCTAATCCTGACTCAGAGAGCTCAGAACAAAATGCAGGGCTGAGAAATGAAGAGTGTCAGCTTTGCAATGAGCTAATGTGGCACGAGGTGAAGGTTGACAAACCAGCCCCAGCCTAATGCCTCAAATATGTCCAGGGCTGCGTTAGCCAAGAAAGATAAATGAAGAAACTGTCAGCCAGCTCCAGTCTAAACAATGGAACAATTTAAAGTGGAGGGAATCATAATCTGAAGCAATTTGTTTCATACTGTACAATCATGATAAAGAAAATCTCAATTTTTCTCCATCAATTTGGGGTGTAAATGGGAGTCTCAACCAAAAAAAAATCTTTCATCAGAATAAAAGTCACATTTCAAGGTATCCTTGAGGACAAGAGCCACGTTTTAAGAGCAGTGGAACAGCAGATATGATAAAACAATTTTAGTTTGTGCTTAAATAAAATGTTGCCAGTTGTACTGTCCATTTGGAGGGAGGCAAGAACAAGAAATATTCACAAGATGTGGTGCTCAGTAACAAGTCAGAATATTCTGGAAAGTTGCACATCCCCTAACAAAGTAAATTGCATTAAAATCTCTTTCTAGGAGGAGGAGGAGAGGGACTTTGAGCTTGTAAAGGATTCCTAGGCAGAATCTCTCCTCTCTTGGCCACCAAGGTAATGAAAGGAGAGCACAAAAATCATTATTTCTCATAGATTCACCAGTGTTGGTTCTTCTCTTCTCTTCTCTCAAAGACACCAGAGGGGTCTTCACCTTGAGCTACACAAGCAGAGCACACCCAAAGAGAAGACCCTGCAAAAAGAAATTGGAATAAATAGGTTGTAATGTGTACGTTCTGCTCCATAAAAGTGCTGGAGTAACAGTGTGTGATAAAGCCACAAAGTGAAAGAAATTGAAACTTAAAATTCTCACTGATCCACTCTCATTTCACACTTCAGTTATAGATTTTTATTTCCGCTCGTTCGTCTCTGATCTTGAGATTTTTCTCTCCCATTTTCCAGATTTTAATGAGTCTATCAAGACATTTGTATAACTCTGAGGAGAAGGTTATGCAAAGTTTGAAGTAAATTCAAATTGATTTTGAGTACAAGGCACTTTAACTTAATATCCATCTCCAGCTCCTAAAACAGCTTGTTACCACCTCACATCCCATCTCACATTGGTTATATTTAAATAAAACAGGTTCAGATCGTATTGTCAGAGAATGGATTTGGTTGGAAGGGATCTTGAAGCTCATCCAGTCCCACCCACCTTCCACTATTCCAGGGTGCTCCAAACCTGGCCTTGGACACTTCCAGGGATCCAAGGGCAGCCACAGCTTCTCTGGGAATCTGTGCCAGAGCCTCCCATCCTCACAGGGAAGATTTCTCCCTAATATCTAATCCTTTTATCAAATCTCATCTTCCTCATAGGATAAATAACCCTGGTGATGCTGAAATGCCAATCTCTTGGGGTGGTGAACGGTTCAACAGAGGTGATGCTCGTGTGCAACGTCCCTATTGCTTCTTTTACACAGTAAAATGTCATAACAGAATATTTTTTAATTTATATTTTATCTTTTCACCACTCACGTACTCACAGTGCTGAAGCAATATCATAATAGGGACCAATATTCTGGGATTTGGTAGGATAAAAAAATAGGAAGTAACAATTCTTTTTTTATATTCTTGTCAATATTTGTTTCATTTCATCTTGGACCATTGGTTGGAGAATGACAAAAACAATCTTTGACCAAGCTGTACATGATCATCAGTGTTTATGGTAAAGATCTAGGTAGTACTAATGAGATCTATGAATTTACTCACATGTTTAATGAGATGCATGAAATCAAGCCTTTTTTTTGGATTGAGGGAGCCCAGATCTGATGGAGAGAAACACCACAGGCAGCTTCAAAACACTTGAGATGCTAAAATTAAAGGAATTTCCTATCCCCAGCTGACATATCTCACTCACCCTTGGGCTCTGACCTAACTGGCATTTCCAGGTGCAATATCCATGTGGATTTTATAATTAATTCTATTTCCCTATAATTCTTCATGGAAATTGCACAAAGGGACAAAAATCACTGGCAAACCCCGAAACAACAGAAGAAAAAAGAGCAAAATAAAAAGAGGAAGGCAGAGGAGACTGCTCTAAAATTAGCCTGTGTTCCAAGGCATGTCTCACAAAATGATTGTGAGGCTGTGGTGGTGTAAAGCAAGCACCACTATTGACAGAACGACGAGAGACGATCGACTCGGGCAGGGAAGGATCCAACCCCTGCACATCACATCCCTCTTGCCGGAATTTGAGCCCTCTAAGGTTACAAGAGAGTGGAGTCTATAAAACTCAACCTAAAAAGTGTATTATTTCTCAGAGGACACAAATGTAACAAGCTTTTCCTGATGGCAAAAATCCAATTATTGTAGTAAAGGTTGTGCTCAGTTATTTCTCACTTCATGTCAAAGCAAATTGTAAAATGAGGTTCCTGGGAACTCTGCTACTCTACCTTTACTGGTACATAAACTTACACTCTCCCTTTTTTGTTGTAGTTAGTAAGAAAACAGAAGGAAAAAGTGAAGGGGAATGTCATCAAATACTGGCTAGGAATGTGATATATAGATTTTTTTTTTTCATTTTTATTTCTCAAGAACTGCAAAGAAAAGTTTTGTGTAGATTGGATCAAATATATATTTTTCTTTGCTGACAGAAATAAAGTTATCTTCATCTCTATTGGATTTTTCTTCTTAGATAGCAGTATATGTTAAACCAGTCCAACTGCTTTTTCTATTTGTTTGGCAGAAGAGAAGAAAAAATTCCACTCAAAACTAAAGGCTAAAGCAATTATTCCTGGCTGTATCTTTGTTTTCTGGGAAATGACAGTAGGGCTGGCGAGGAAAACTATTTTTTTAGGAAATTTAGTGCAGCAAGAATTGGCGAATTTTCTGCACTGACCATTGCAAATGATGGATGCCACAATCCTCCCCTTCAACCGTGGAATCGGTGAGGTTGGAAAAGATCCCAAGGATCATCCAAGGGGTCCAAGTTGTGCCTGATCCTCACCTTGTCCCCAGCCCAGAGCACTTCCAGCCCTTCCTTGGACACTTCCAGGGATGGGGACCCCAAACCTCCCTGGGCAGCCCCTTGAGCTCCCAGCAATGTGACCTCTTTGGACACCTCCCTCACACTCCCAACTAACTGACATTACTACTTCAGTAAAACTCCTTTTTTTCCAAGTTTTTTCCTAATTTTTAACTTTTCTCTCAGATGTTATGAGGGTTTTTCAACCAACACCCACTGGGATGGGCTCCCACAAGTTCTTCTCTTGTTTTTGGATCAGGATAAAGAATTTTTCTTGATTTTTGGATTCTGACATAGGGAGTGTTGTTTCTCTTTCTGCAGTAGCTGATATTTCAAGGCTGGATGGGGCTTAGAGCAACCTGAGACAGTGGAAGGTGTCCCTGCCCATGACAGAAGGTTGAATGGGATGGACTTTATGGTTCCTTCCCATCCCCAAACCATTCCATGTGGTATCTGACGAACTCCTCCCAAGCATCTCTGTTCTGCAGGATTTCATGCAGTGTCTGCATTGATTTCTCTGCTCAGACATTCTAAAGTTGCTTCACTCCCACTAATGAAATATGGAAATCCATCTCAGGAGCCATCTCACAAACACTTTGGGCAAGTCCAGCCCAGATCCTGCAGGAGGAATCCTAAGCTGGGAAGCAATTCATGGACAGAACCAGTGCCCAGGAGCAGCTGTAGCAGCAGAAAATCCTGGGCTGCCTCCCTTTGCCAGGAATAAACTAAAACACAGCTTAAAATCCAGGATTTTTCTGGGCAGTCCACTCTGATTGACCTCACTTGAGATGACCTAACTCGGTGTAGGAAATTCTTTTTTGGCCTTTGCTGAACAAGACTAAACCAAACAAATAAATCAGAAAGCAACCATGTATTAAAGTCTGATCTGGTGCCTCTCAGACTGAACTAAAGCCAGATTTTGCTTCACACCCAGAGTCATGAATAAGTTCTCTGTCAAATGGGCTTTGCTAAGCCACACATAAAATGTAATTAAGCACAAAATCCAGCTGCCTTCATATGGAGGGGATAAAACAGCACCCAGTGGGGGAAAGGACAGAAAAATTGGGCCCAAAACTTACATTTAAAGCAGTTTACATAAAAAAGTTATTTAAGGAAATGACCACGTAACATGAATACTCTATTTTGAAAATTAGTTAATGCTCACAAAGCTTCACTACCCATCAGCTGGGAAGGTGCTCCATCCATATTTGAAAATAATATGTTTGAACATATTAAGTGGGCATCTGTGTTCAGCTGGAGAGCACCAGTTGGGTATTATTCTGTTGGAGCTGACAGTGGTTTGCTGACTGCTAACCTGTATTCAGATAGGAATTTCCCAAAACAAGCACCAAACATGCTGCTTGTAGCACTGGTTGGGAGGTGGGATAACCCCTTCCCAGCCATTCCAGAGCTTTTCCCATTTGAATTGTGATTAGGAAACAACCAGAAGGGCTGTGCTTAGTGGTCCTACTGAAGCCTCATCATTTGGGGTTTTCATCCCAAATAGCTCAGAGTGAGATCCCTTTCCTGGTTTGAGCCCTGATATCCATTAACAACCAAAATTCACCTTCAGTAATGTTTTTTTTTCACTGAAAACTCTTCCAAAATCCACGAAGCAGCCCAGTCTCAGAAAGCTCTGCAGGGCACAGTTACATCTGACATCACGCTCTCAGTAAGACTAATACATAACAGACAATAAAACACAGTTTGTAGGCAGCCAGACCTCAAGGCTGCCTCTCCACAACTGTCCTTTGCTCAACCTGAAAGGCTTTTAATAATGCTGTGACACTGCAGACGTGCTTACAGCAGCTGATATTTATTTACTGACCCCAATCTCGTGACACAGGTCGGGGCTCTTTGTCAGACACGAGACAGGGCCTTGCCCACTGGCTGCTGTCAGAGTCCTTAAGTCTCTTTTCATTTGTCTTCACAAAAATCTCGCCCAAGTCAAAAGCTGCAGGGCTTGACTCGTAAAGTTTAGGGCAGGTTCGTTTCTCAGATTAAAATTTTGTGGGGCTGTCAGGGCAATTTGCAGACACGCCAAACTCCATCCCTGCTGCTGACACCCTCTGCCCCCAGTCCCAGCCCCAGCAGAACTTCTGCCCCTCTGTGCCTTCTCCTTCACCCCAGCACATCCACGCTGGCCTTTCCCTTTGGATTTCATGCTGTGTATTTAACTCAGCCAGGTTTATGAGGGCTGTTTATGCCAAGTCTCTGTGGTGGGTGCATTTATCAGCCCAGCTGACAACAGGTATAAACCATTCCTTAAATACACTTGTGAGTGCAGAGCCAATAAAAATACTGTAATCCTGAGAAAAAAGCATCTTTTGGAGGCAAACAAACCCAAAGGAAAGAGACAAGTCGATTTGAAAGTAAACTCTGAAAAATAAAATTATTCCCGTGGAAAACTCCAATAATCTGGGTTTAATATTTAGACTGCTTCAAACAGCATGCAGATTAAATTTGATATAGATGGAACTGCAGCCTCTATTTATTTGTATTCATCCATACAAGAGCAACATAAAAACCTCTGGAGTTTGTGGAGGAGTCTGTAGCGAATTTGCAAATAACCATATCTGCAGCAGCAGTGTATAATGGACCAGTATAATATACTGGGGAAACTTGTCACTTGTTTGGCAATTAACACTGATATAGGAGGGAAAGGAATGAGAGGATATTAACAGATTAATCTTGGGGCCATTTAGACTGCATTCCGAAGTGAAATGATGATTTTTCTCCCACTCCTGTTAGATCAGTGCCCTCTGCTGCTCGGCTCCCGGCTGCAGAGCTGCACTCTGCAGAGCAGGGCTCCAGCCCACCCGAAATCCAGCCTCGGGCTGGGGCTCACACCCACACGGGGGAGGGATTTGTGCCCTCAACACCCTCTTTCCAAGGAAACACAGACAACAGGGAAACTTAGCAGCAACCTCTCCTGACAGGATTGCCTGGAAATAGAAGTATCTCTCCATATCATCAATTCCTCAGCCCGCAAACCAAAGCCCCTCTGGTTGCTGCTGAACTTCATCTTTTTCTCCTTTCTGATCATGTGAAACATTTTTGGTGCTTTATGAAAAAGTGATTTGCATGTTCATGTTGCAGCTGTACATTGAATAAACTGTCCCTCTTTGCAAACAGCTCCTGCCATGAGACTTGGCTGCTCCAAGAGGGAGGGAATTCTTCAGGAGAGTAAAATTAGCCTGGTCAAAGCCATGGGTTCATAAAGAAATGGTCCTGACTTGCTTTCAGCACTTCTTACTCACAGTCAGCATCTTACCTGCAATTGAGTGATGCCAAAAATGGATCAAGCCACAAAAGATTCTATTCGTTCTAAAATACCCCAAAATCTAAACCCCAACATCTACAAAAAAGCAGAACATTTACAAAAAGAGAAGAAAATTAATAGTTAGCTGGGAAGTTGGACAGCACCTTGAGGTTAAACACTGATGTGAAGAAGGAACACATTACACCATAAAGAATACAAATGCCCATAGGAATTACTGGAGTCTATTAATAAATTTTATGTTTCATTCATTCTTTTTAGATTGAATTTTCAGTTTATAAGCTCTTTGCAACTCCCTGAAAGGAGCTTGCAGCCAGGTGCAGCTCGGGCTCTTCTCCCAGTTAGCAAGTGACAGCCCAAGAGGAAACAGCCCTGAGTTGTGCCAGGGGAGGTTTAGATGGGATATTTGGGAAAATTTCTTCACCAAAAAGGTTTTTAAGCCCTGGCAGAGGCTGCCTTGGAGGGTTTTAAAAGATGTGTACATGTGGCACACGGGGACATGGGTTAGTGTGGGACTGGCAGTGCTGGAGGAACAGCTGACCTTGAGAGAGCATTTTGAACTTGAACAATTCTGTAATTCCATCCCAAAACAAATCTAGAAAATAGAGAGAATTGTTCTTCCCAAGCTCTGCTACTCCTCCACACACCTGTGCAGGATCCTGAGCACTTTGCCACTGTTCTGCTTTCTGTGCTATGAGAATATCTTGTGCTTATTGCAGTGGGTGTTGATATTGCTTGGGAAGCAATCAGGAGAAAAAATCACTGACCATTAGAGTGAGGAGTGGAAATGAGGAGCTGACAGTTTCTTTACCTGTCAGGAATCCTTTTAAATAGAGTGAACACCCGTGGAAGGACATTGGGATGATGGGATGAGTCTCAGTGTGTGGCTGAACATCACGAAGAGCACGCTCTGACCCACCCAGAGCATCCCAGCATCAGCACTGCAGGGAAAACTCACCAAAACACAGCAGGAGGGAGAAAGGGAGCAGATCTTACACTTGTGGGAACAAACAGGACACCCACACTGGAGTCAGAGTGCCCTGGATGCCACCAGCAGGCAGGAACCTGAGTGCAGAGCCACAGCCTGGAGCGGAGCCAGCGCTTCCCAAACAACACACCCTCAGCAGCTGCTGGGAAATCTCAGGAAAACACAGGAAATAACCTCTTGCCGTGCTCTTTTGTAGAACATGCCATTTTTTTCTGCTCTTCCATGCTAATTAAGCTCCTGGCTGTGCCTCTTCCTCCCCAGTCCTTCCCCTTCCCCGAGTGAAATGTCAGGATTAGTGCTGATTCAGTGGCGCTCACGAGCCGCGCTTTCGGAGCTAACATTTAAACACAGCCCTGCTGCTGGCACAGCCCTCCTTGGCACAAGGAGAGCCACAAGTTTGGCAACTCCAGGCCAACATGGGCAGCAGATGTTTTGAATGCCAGCTTCCCTCTAATTGGAAAGCAGCAGCAGCAGCACAGCGGGAAGGGAGAAAACCATAAATCTCCAGCGTCGGACGGGCCCACGAGCACATCAATTCTGCCACTTGTTAACTGAATTTGCTGCCAGTGCCCGTGCCCTGGTGAGAGGAGCAGGGTGTGCAGCCCCTTTTGGCTGCCTGAGCACAGGCACAGCCAGCTCAGGCGGGGCTGGCATGCCCAGGTTGCCATGAGAGGGTTCCTGCCCCATGGAAAATCACAGGGAGCGATTGGAGCAGGTGGATGAGCCCTGAGGAGAGCAGGGCCTCGGTGCCAGGCACCTCTGCTCAACAGCTGAGGGCTGGCATGTGAAACCCAAATTCTGAGGATGCAGCAGCACTAAGGAGCTGTTCCTTCACCTGCACATAAAGCTCCAGTGCTCCTGCAGCTGTGAGGGTTGAGTCCGTGGAAAAGTGTTCACTCTGTAAATGTAATTTTGGCTCTGTGCCCTCACTTCCTCCACGCAGTCATCCACCATCTACTTTTCTCTATCCCACTGCACAAACTGAAGCTTTCCTGGGGGGAGGGAGGTGTCCTGGACCCTACAGGGCTGGTTTGGCTCCTGCAGGACCAGCCTCTGCTCTTGCCCCAGGATGCTGAACCTGCTATGACGTATTTTCACAATTTGGGAAACCATTTCCTTGGATTTTTCTACAAAGTAAAGTGATGATATTCCTCACCCTCAGATTATGGCATCAGTCTTGCACATTGTTTTTCCTGGCTGGAGGCATTAATTCCATGACTACTCCCTGGGCCAGAGAAGTCCAGGAGCATTCCCTGCTCCTTGTCCATTCTCCTCGTGCTGCTTTCTCTAAACATTAAGGGTTAAACCACCAACATAAAATCATGGCTTGGAGCTGACCTGGAAAGCAAAGTTTATGAAACATTCATCTGCTGCTCTGACATCTGGAGGGAGATGCATCATTTAGGTCATGAATTTTTCTGTTTGGATCCAAGCTGGTTGCCCACCCTGCCATACTCCACCCTCGGCTCTCCTGCACCTCACAGCACACAACTAATTTTAACAAGAGGGGAGGTTGACCCTGAGGAAGGCTTGGAAAATAGAGTGTTTCCTTTTCTTTTTTAGGCAGCAGGAAACAAGACTTTTCACAAGAAGAGAAAAGGTAAGGAACGAGCATTTGAAGAGTGAGGAGTCAGTAGGAAGGAAATAAAACATTGTATATTTATGAGTAAAATGAGAACGTGTCCTTTTGAACCTTGCAGGCAGAAGAATCAGAACTGAGTTAATCAATCACCAGATTATTGATAGGAAAAAAACCCCAACTTATCAATAAACAGCTGGCAAAAGAGGCAGAGGGAGAGCGAGACACACGAGTCCACCTTGTCTAAACCACCCAGCTAATTTAAATCCACGTAGCAACATCCTGCTCAATACAGCTAAACTGAATTCCTCAGCCTAAACATGTTGTTTGTCCAGCTTTTGTTATCCTTATTTATAAAATTGAAGGATAAGGACCTGACTTGCTGTGGTCAATGTCATTGCAAGGCGTTCTCTCTCTGGCAGCCACGCACTCTCAGCCCCCATAAATGTTATGGGAAAACTGGAAGGGTGTTTGCAAAAAAAAAAGGGTGAAAACTGCCAAAAAAGTCAAATACCATCCACTTCTCCCTATTACAGTGCTTCCCAAGACAGAATCCCCTCAAGGAAGAGACTGTGTGAAAACAGGAGCTGCTTCTCTCTCTGACAGAGAGCGGATTGACAGATTCTGTATTTATTTTTAAAAAATGCCTAACTAAGCATCATTAGTCACCCATCACCCATATTTCTCTCCCTAAATGAGAGTGCACAAAGTTACAGAGTCTCCAGAGAAAGCAATTACAATATTAATTTCAACTAAATGACAACCAGGAGAAAGAAAAAAAAAATCAGCTGGTTTAAGGAGTTCTCTTAGATCCTGATTAAGAAAACGACTTCACCAACACTGAAAACCACCAAGCACCAATTTAATCTTTAAATGAGCTCCCTGGAAGGCACTGCAAGGAGCAAGAGCCATGTAGGAACACATTTCAGCAGCAATGAGCGTGCAGGTTTTTGAGTCTGAGTCACAAGGGTTTGACCAGAAAATAGGCTGGATCCTGGAGGTGGGGACTGTGGGCAGAGTCAGGGTGGTGATCCAGGGAGTTCTGTTGGAATCTTGGCACTGAAATCCATGGAAATGTAATTTATAGCCCCACTCCAGGGTCTGTGATCCCTCCCATAGCACTGGGTGTTGTCCAAAGTCTCACTGAGATCCTAAATGACTCCTGCCATTAAAATCCCACAGAATCACAGAAGTCATGGTTGGAGGGGCTGCAGAAAATCACAATTTTCCCATTCAAAGTAAAGCTTTTCCTGCTGGATTAAATAAACTGCAGCTTTTTTTTTCTAATTAAATTCTGAATATTCTCCAAGAATGGGAGTTCTGCAGCTCCCTGGGCAGCTGGAGAAAATTTGGAGAAAGGGCTCCTCATCCTTTCCTAAACAGAAGAGCTCAGCAATGAGAACCAATTCTATAACACCAATATTTCCCTTGTTCTTTTCCTTCTCAACAAGTGTTCTGAGGTCTCCCACCCTCAGAACACCACCAAATATTTTATCCCAATTTTTTAGCTGTCAAATACACCCTGAAATATGTTCTTGCAAACACCAAGACTGGTGTGATGTTGTATTTTAACTTTACTGGCCAGTTCTTGACTGTTTTTTTTTTTTCCTGGCAAAGTTGCACCCATTAAAAACTGGAATGATTCTAAAATAGCCTAGAAAGAAAGGAAAAGGTTCTTTTGAAATATTTAGAGGGATTTCCCATTTCAAACCAGCCTCTTAGATCACTAAGGCCTGCTTAAAAGTTGTCTTCAAAAGGAAAAACCAACAAAACCAAAACACTCTCAGCTTCAGGACGTTCTAAATATCTGTAATTTGTTGTGGAACTCTTTCCAAAGACTGCCAAAGCCTCAGTTCCTCTGTCTGCTGGGTTAAATGACACCTGGTTGAACACAATTTCTGGGACACACTGCAGCTGGGAGAATTTCAGTATTTTTGCAGAAGCTGTGTGATATTTGCTGTTGGCTTGGAAAAAATAAATGTAAGAGCTGCTTCATTCTCCATCATCATCACATAATATCACCCAAATGAAGATGTAAATGCAAGGAGCCAAGTAAGATCTGTATCCTATTTCTTGAAACTTCTCTCTGTGCCTTCAGATGTGGCAAATTCAAGTTTCTGACCCCAATTAAGCAGCTTCATCTCCATGCTTCAACCCAGGAAACAAATAGGTAGAAGGGGCTACCATATGTTTGGGGTTTCAGTTCATTAAATCCTTCATTGTGCAAAACCTTTTGAGAGCTACTACCCCATAAAATTCATACAAAGCCATAGTTTGTGTTATTTGGAAGAATCTTATTAAATACTTTCTCCAAAGAAATATTCCAGCCTTTTGAGAATCAGCATGACACTGCCATGAATTATTCACACAAGGCTCTGCAAGATGGGCAAGTTTCCTGCCAAGGTGTGCACAGTGAGGGGTGTTATAAAACTGAAATTGGAATGTGGAGAGAACTGATGGAAAAGATTTCAAAGATCATCTCTGTTGAAAAAAAAAAAACAAAAACAAAAAAAAAAAAAAAAAAAAAAAAAAAAAAAAAAAAAAAAAAACAACAAAAAAAACCACAAACCACAACTTCAGACCTTTAAACTTCCTCTTTCACAGCAGAGAACCTCCTGAATGTCCTGCCTCACATCCACTCCCTGATTCCTCAATTTTAGACTCTGCTCACACACAGACACCTGCTCTTAAATGAAGCCACAGAGGGATGGAGGTGTGATTTCTGAGAGCCACTGACAGAATTAATTCCAGGGATTCTTAATGGGGCTGAATCTCAAGAAGTTCTGGTGAGGTTTCTTTTGTCATCTTCATGCCCCAGCTGTGCGTGATGTCCCCAGAGACTGTGCCCCTGTGCTCAGGTGAGACCCCACTTGCAGAGCTGCCCCAGCCCTGGCCCAGCACAGGGAGGAGCTGGAGCTGCTGCAGAGAGTCCAGAGGAGACTCCAGGATGAGCAGAGGATGGAGCAGCTCTGCTGGGAGCAAAGGCTGGGAGAGCTGGGATTGTCCAGCCTGGAAAGGAGAAGTTTTGGGGTGAGCTCAGTGTGGCCTTGCAGGGCCTGAAGGAGCTGCAGGAGAGATGGAGAGAGACAATGGACAAGGGCTGGAGGGACAGGACACAGGGAATGGCTTCAGACTACCAGAGGGCAGGGCTGGATGGGATATTGGGAAGGGGCTGGGATGGAATTCCCAGAGAAGCCGTGGCTGCCCCTGGATCTCTGGCAGTGTCCAAGGCCAGGCTGGATGGGTTTGGAGCCCCCTGGGACAGTGGGAGGTGTCCCTGCCATGGCAGGGGTGGCACTGGGGGATCTTTAAGGTCCCTTCCCACCCAAACCATTCCATGACTCGTGGATGCCCTCCCTGCTGACTCCACCCCAGCCACACAGAAGGAGAACCAGGAACCCAACCAGGCCTAAACCCAAAATCCAATCAAATTAGTTGAGCCTAACTCAGAAGCTGACAATTAGGAAGAACCAAATGAAAATTTTAGTCCAAAATGTATTATTTTCAGACTGACATGTCCAAGTTTAGATGCCAGTGCAAATGATCAGGATTTACTTTGTCCCCCCCAAATGCCCTGCACTGAATACCTGATGAAAGGCACATTTTAAATAATACAAGAGGCAGGAGGAGGTTTGGCCATCACTAATGCAAAACAACCCAGCAGCACCTCTCATTGTTTTGGTGGTATTTGCACGAGGGGAAAAACAGCCCTGTAAGCACAGAGAATTGATGTGAGTGATTGCTGAGCACATTTTAATAATTAATTCCACAAATAAGTGAAGTCTATTTTAATTTCACCTTAGACAGCATTGCTGTCTCAGTGAAGGAAACTGCAAACTCTTCTGTTACTGTACCCAACACTGACACTTTGGAAACATTACAGAAACAGCAGGAAAGTAATGAAAAATATATATAGTGCTGAAACTTCTGAGCTATCCAAAGTGCTCCTGAAGATCCTGCAGATAATCTTTAGGGAATAATCCAAACAGTTCTGTTGTATAAAGTTACATTAAATGACTGAGCATCATGCTGTGATTGAAAAGTCATGCCCAAAAATGCTGATCACTTTGATTGGACATGGATTCAGTTCCAGTGCCTTAAAAAGGCCTGTAAAGAAGAGCTTAGTAAAGAAAAATAGAATGGCTAAAGCCACCAAAGTGATCGTGCTTGCATGTTTCAAACAGCAGCGTAATGGAATTATTTATCTGTGAAGGAGCTGCTAAGAGGATCGGGGGAAAAAAAGAGTTTGGAAGCCTCTGTTTTCCTTCAGCTCAGATAAAGCTGTTTTGTCCTGTATTTTGACTTCTCAGAAGTTTCTATAAAGGCCTTTGGCATCGTGGCTAAAACCACAACACTGCTTTGCAAAGCCCTGACACTTTTTGGCCAAGAAGGATTTCATGCCCCACAGAGCAGCTGAGGTGGACACTTCTGACAAGTGAATGTTTCTACATTTTCCCAACTTCTTCCCCCAAAAATCAGAGTTGGGAACTCACAATTTCCAAACATGGGCCCTTTTCTCATTTGGAGGGGTATGATTTTTTTTTTTCCTTCCATAGGGAGTGGATTGTTGGGAAATTGCACATATTTTGGGGGAGAAGCTTCTTCACCAGAGCAAGTCCTGCTTGCAGAGTGGAGGGAATCCACTTTTGGAAGAAATCCAAGCATTTTCACCAGTACCTGGCCACTAATGTTATATGTCCCTGAGAATTCATGGCCCTATTCCAGTTTCAAAAGAAGACACACCATCCCTGGGCTTTTCTTAGGAGGGAAAAGATCCATTTCTATACATTTCAATACATTTTTGAGCCAAAAGGATTTCCAAACTGATTTATTCTTATTGTCTCAGGTAAAGATTTTACTCCTGCCACTCTGAAATGTTGCACTTTTAATACTCAGATTGTACTGGGGACCTCTGTCCTTTTTCTGAGATAAGACCTTTGCCATTTCTCTGACATCAAGCCACATAAAGCAGAAGTTATTATAAATGTGTTACTGAGCTGTCCCAGCCTAAAATACATTCTGCAAATACCTCTCCTGGTTCTGTAAATAAGGTTACTACACATAATCCCACAGGTTCCAGCATTATATGTACATAATAAAGCTGCAGATCTTATTCAATTTCCAGGTATTTTGTGAGGAGAGCTACTGGCATATCCTCAAGGGCCAAATATTTCATTCAAAGGCAAGGAGATATTATCATACTCTGAATAGATAGAGTAGTTAGTTTGTACAGCATCTCATAAAAGGGTAATTTGCAGACTTGAAGAAAAAAAAAAAGAGCTGCTTTAAGGAACACAGGGAATATTTATGTAGCTACACAAATTACTTGGTTGAGTATTATTCCAGAGACTTATTTTAGCAACTGAAATTACTCCTCACAATGTAACTTTTGCCATTATTATTATTATCTCTTGTACTTAAAGATATTAAATCCTTGCCTTGAAGTTTGGCTCTTGAACAGGCAATTATGATTAAAGCACTTCATCTTCTTGGCCCTTTAATTCATCACAGCAACTAGCCAAATTCCACACAAAGTCTGGAATAAATGGAGCTGGCCCAGGGAACCTCAGTGCAGCACAGCAAATCCAGCCACAGGGTGAGCACATCCTTGGTTTTCTTCCAGTGACAACATCCCTGCTGCTTAAATGTTCATTTTTGGATGTCAAGCAATACCTTGCAAACAGCAGTTGAATCAGGTTATCTGGGAAATCAAGTGATTTTCCCATTTTTCAAACCAATTGTGAAAATAAACTTGATTATTAATGTGGAGGGAAAAGGTTTTCCTCACTCTTAGTCCAAATTGCTCGGGGTGGGGTTTTCATTCCTCCTCTGCCTCTCAGAAGAGCATGGAACACGTTATCCAGAAGGTTGGATCATTGAAAAACTTGAATTAGAGCTCAGTGAATCCAAGATTGAAATGCTGCTGGCACTGGGAGGGAGAGGGGCTGCAGGACTCAGTGTTAATATGTTCACTTTAATAATCAAGTTAATGAAGGCCATTGCTTCAGACAAGATGTGCCCATCACAGTTGTATCTTATCTGTCTTCCATACATTTAGTCAATATACAGTGATGCTGAACATATCTGGGCAAACATGGCTAATTTTTTACCCTGAAAGCTAATCAATAATATTTCCTTAACTGGTCTCAGTTAACTCTTGGAAACAAGGGGCTGGCAACGCCTAACTGGTACCTCCTCCATGTCCAACATCTGGGGGTTCTAAATCCATGTTGAGATTATTGCTGAGCCTCCTGCTGACACCTCTGTATCATGCAAAAAAGAATCCAAGAGTTATTCTGAAGATATTATTGCAAAGATATTTTCTCTGCATGAAGCATTTTAGGAGATTGGGATGACCCCAAGTGGTTTTTGATCAGCTTCCAGTGACCTGGGAGGCTGCAGGATCAATCCAGCCAGGGCAAGCAGGGAAAGGCTCTCCAAAAATACCCCTAATTTTCATGGGAGCAAGGGCTGGGAATCCTTGCCCCAAAAATCATCTGGTCATTATTTTATCTGTGCCAAAGCAGCCCCGGGGTGCTGGAGAAGAGCTTGGGGAAGGGATGGACTGAAACCCAACAGACTGAAGCTGCCTCCACACTTTCCCCCTCGCTGCTGCTGTGCTGGCCACAGTCAGGGATTGCAGGATGCAGATCCCGACTGGAATTCTTCACTGAAGTACATGAAACGATCCCATCAATTGATAATGACTGGAGCAGGACCATGAAATAGCGACCCCCTCCCAGGGAAAAAGGGAGGACAGAAATAATGACGAGTGGAGAATGAGAGAGAAGGAATGTACTCGTGGATAAATGAGAGCCCTGCTGCACGTCCTTGGGTGTGCTTTGATCAGCAGCATCCCAGCCCTGGGGGTCTTTGCTCTTTCTCTCTTTAATGCCACATTTCTCTCTCAGCTTTTCCCTGAGTTTGATCATTCCAGCACAGCAGAGACCACCAGCTCAGCCCAGCAAGCAGCAGAGGGGCCGTGGTGGGACATGCTGCTGATGGCCAGGACACAGATCCTCCCCCGTCCCTGCTCTCCAGTTTATGGCTCCAAAATGTCACAGTTCCACACAGAGCTGCTGCAGGACTGTCATTCCTTAGAAATCACTTCCTGATGATCAATACACCTCGCCAAATAATTGTATTTTATTTAATTCTCATTGTAGTTTTCCATAAGGATAAATAGAAACCTTCTAAAAAACCAAACAAAACTAAAACAGGTTGCATGATCAAAGTTCCATATTAAGTTCCTGATAATTTCCTCCCAAGTTGCTCAAGAAAAAAACAGAACTCCTAAATAAAATTACAGCTCCTTGGAATTCACAGCCACTTGCCAACTGATGTATTTTAGCACAAACACCAAAGAAAGGCAACCAGACAACACTCAAAATATGGACATATTACAATAACAAAAACTTCATTAGAAATCCTATAAAAAAATGCTTTCCACATGTTCCACAAAAAGTGAGATGTGTGCTCACTGATCCTGGCTTTGCTCAGTTGTGGAAATCACATTTGGAAATATCAAGAGTTAAAGAGTACGTTTTATCTTTTGTGGAAAATCTGCCAGCTGATCAATGAATAATTTTTTTTTTGTCCACAGTAACCCAAAGTGACCTTTACTTGACAAAATTCTCTCCAAAAATAAACCTGAATGTTGCTGGGCTCGTTGGAAAATGCTGCAGTTGCAAAGGCACTGACTTTTGGCAGTGGTTTCTTTAGTGATAAGAACAAAGAACCACTCATCAGAAATCCAAGCCAACAAACCAACCACTGTTAGATAATTAAAAGGTTTGTTTTCTTAATTTTAACACTAAAGAGCTACAGAGCACACTAAGAAAAACATTAAAATAAGATTTGTAGGGTGGTGAGTACTCAGAAAAAGAAAAAAGGTGTTTGATAATGGATTTGGATTAAAAAGTGATGTTATCCTGCCAGTTGTATCCCATTGAGCTGGATCCTGTGGATTTAAAGTTAACTTAAAAATCTGAATTGGCTCCACCAAAATCAATAGAATTCCATTTACTTGCTGGTGGAATATTGATAATCAGGCTCATCAACTTGAAATGAGCAGAAATTGATTTACCAGGCAGGAGGAGGAGCCAAACCAGACTCCCAAACAGGTGCTAATCCTTGGAACCCTCCTCAGAGAATTTTTATACATGAAGGGACTCAATAAATCTTTTAACAATCTTACCATGGATAAAGTGAGGAAGCTTCAAAGGATTATTTCCCTGGAGAGGGGGAAAAACTGGACTTTTGAAGGAAGGGAAAGAAAGAATCAAAGGAGAGTCTGGAAACAAATATATTCTAGAGGCTGCAGCAGATGCAAGATCAGCACAGCAGGGGAGAGAGGAAAGTGTTTGGCAAAGCCTTTAGGAGCCATTCCCACATTTAGAGATCCACATTCCAACCTGACTGTCTGCTGCTCCTGGGGACTTTCACCTCACAAAGTGTTTTTTTTCTCCTATCTAGGTCTAGGAGATAAATATTGGCCCAGTTTGTGAGAAGTCTCAATATCAAATCTCACCTGCAGAGGAATGAAATGGAAGATTAAAAACTTAACCTGGGGAACAATGGGAAAATGGAGTGGAGAAAGTTGTACTGCAAACACTGCAACCTGGAATCTTCCCCTAGTGAAGGATCTGATGGAATTCATTTAGATTTCATCATCCAAAAACTGGATTTGAATTCCAAACAGAAGTTGCCATTTAAACCCTGAAAAGCAGCTCTTCACTTAAATACAAAGTCAAAATACCCTTTAAAATTAGAGGGTTTTATCAGGGAAATATACCAAAACCAGTTTTATTCCCACCACATCATTTTATTTCCACATCTCCTTTTCTCCTGGGAGGAAATCAGGGTAGGAATATCCCAGATTTAAGTTCTCTGTAGCCTCTAGAAGCCCTTCCACATTTAGCTCCTACAGAACCCTAGGATTTTAATGTTTTGAGTTTTGCTTTCTTTTTTTTTTTCATGAAAGCATTGGCAGTTTCTTTTGAAACTCAAAACCATTTACAAATCCAACATAAAGGTGCAAATTGTATTGGTAATGCACAATCCAAGTCCCCAAAATCCAACAGCATTCAGAAGATCCAACACCCAGTTAATGGGGAAAAACAGGGCAGATGTTGTTGTTGCTAATTTTGTCAATTAAATCAGAAATTAATCTGGAAAAATATAGAGTACAAGATTTTGGTGGCTACTTTATAACCATGAAGCTCACGAGTTTCTGAAGAGAATGAAATAAAACTTTTCCTCCGTGGTTTAAGCAGACTCCAGTTTTGTAGGGCCGGACTGCAAACCCTTTCCTCATTCTGGCGAGTTCTCCCTGAATTTTCCCTGAATTCCCGAGTGTCCTCATGAACTGCAGACACAAACCCAGGCCAGCAGCATCCCCCACACCCCGGGACAGAGTGAGGTCCTGCCCAGCCCTGCTCAGTATTCCCCCCCTGTGCTGGGATAAGATCTCCCCTCCTGCCCGAGCCGGCTCCGTTCATTATTCCTGGAGAGATGACCTTACATTCGCTGCTATTTTATCAATATTGATTGAACGCTCATCTGACAGCCTTGTAATTACTCAGGTCAGCCCATTTACCCTCTTTAAATAATGGCAGAGCACGAGCTTTCTTCCAGCCTATTCAAACTTCCCCTGCGAGCCAGGACTTATTAAAAATAAACATTAACGATCCAAAGAGTAGCTCAGATGGCTCTTAAAAATTTTAGGTGCCAGTTAGCCAGACTTACTGATTTAACAGAGTCTGATGAGAGGAGCTGCTGTTTAACTGCCTCTTAATCACTGCTGGGAGATAAATTATTCCCTCCTGTGAGGAGGCAGCAGCATCACCCTCCTCCCTCCCCAGGAGAGGACAGAGGCACCAACAGCCCTGGATCCACCTGAAAATGGGCTGGTGCAACTGCCCAGCTTCTGTTCCCTCCTAGCACATTTAAAGGATGTTATAAAATAGCTTTAAACTCGTTGTTCATACATTTTTTTCCATGCTTTCTTCTCGGTCTTACCCAACTCCCCATTTCCATTCCCTGCCGTGCACTCCTGATCACTTCACTTAACACTTCCAGAGATTTTGCCAGGGACAGGAGAGGGCTGGAGGAATTAGGGGAGTTGGATTGTTTTCCTCGTTGTGAAATTGGATCTTTTGGAGAACAGCAAATAAACTGAGATTTCTTTTTTCCCCATTAGCATAAACCAGACACAATCAAACCCAGCAGCCACTGATTTTCCATGCATCGATCAGTCACCCTCTTGCTGTGGAGAGGGGGTCTCATCTGGAGCTCCGTCCTGCTGGATGTGATGCACCTTGAATTAGGAAAATCTCAGCCACATTTTTTAGGAAGAACTCAGGGCAATCTCCCACCAGCTGCTCCAGACCTTCCCAAAAATTCCACTGTCCTTCCCCAGTCCTTCCCTAAGCCCAGCTCCTTCCTCCCTGTTAAAGCAGAAGGTCCTGTGAGGTTTATTTCCCAGCAGCCAGGGCCAAGTGCCCCATCCTGTGTCTCAGCTATTGGAAAGCTGACCTGGAATGCTGATGGCTCATTTGTATTAATTGCCTGGGACTGACAGTCTGCTCCAAGTGCCATTTCCCTGGGCCTGTTTCCTACTGGCTGCTTCCAAAAGGGCACAAAGAGCCACTAATTGTTCCATTCAATACTCTCTCTTTCCTGCAAGCAATACCAATTTAATTAAATTTACATGGTTTTAAGTGACCAGCTACAACTCCTCTCATCTGTTTATACAGGTCACTAGAATTGATAAATGTCCATTTCATTGCTGACATCTTCTTTTAAGTGCTCCCTTATTCCCCTCCTGACCTTTTAAAGCAGTTTTCTACCCTTCCTGCCCAGCTGAGGCTGGTTGAAATGGAGGTTCTCTCTTTCCCTGGGAGTCAGGACAGCGATCCATAAACCCCCAATCCCACTATGAGCCATCACTGCCAGGGGATTTTCCTTAATGCTTTGAGCATGAAGTGTTTTTGATGAGAAAATTTGAATATTTCCCTTTTTTCACCCATTTAAATCCACTGGAGCCATTCACAGCTGAAACCAGAGGTTGTGTTGCCATCACCCTGTACAGAAACCCTCATCACTGTCACCGTGGTGCCACCACAGCCTGGCACAGCACGGCAAAAGCTCAGATAACAGCAGGGAATGTGCTCCTGTGAGCCCCAAACCAGACCAGCTGTGCCTTCCTGGGCCACCAGGAGCCCTCTGGTTCCACTCCTCCAGCTCTGACCCTCCACCCACACTCCAGCACCAGGGTAAAGCTGATCCCACTCCCTCTGCTTTTCCCAGCTCAGCCAGGACCACACTTTTACCATTCAGAAACCTGAAAATCAGAGCAAAGGAGCTGAAAAGCTGCTCCAGTTCTGTGCTTTCCCAGCAGCTGGATCCTGTGTTAGCTCAGCTCCCTGAGGCTGTGCCCAAACTCTCCATCCTCATCCCAGGCTCTCATCCCTTCTGAACCCACCTTTCCTTGGGCTCTGGGAGCAGAGTTCCTGCAGCCCTCCCGCCTGAGCTGGGCTGGGACTGGGGCACAGGGAGGGCACTGCTGCCAGCACCAGCCCCTCAAAGCACAGCAGGTTGGCTTTGAAGGCTGGAGGGAATAAAAACGAGACAATTTTCCACTGCAGCAGCCCGAAGGAGGGAGGGAGGAGGAAGATGAGCAGCACAGGTCCATCCTCAGGGCTCAGCTGTGGCTGCTGTGCTGCTGGATGACTCTGGCTCCAGCCTGGGGCAACGAGGGAGTAACGAGGCTGCTCTGGAACTGGAGATTGGCCTTGGAGGTTCCAAACACTGAGGAGGCTCCTTGCACTCTTGAGGTGTCCCTGGATCCCTGGAAGTGTCCAAGGCCAGGCTGGATAGGGCTTGGAGCAGCCTGGGACCAAGGAAGTTGTCCCTGGACATGGCAGGGTGGGAATGAGATGAGCTTTAAGGTCCCTTCCACTCCCAACCATTCTGGGATTGCACTGCCAGCACCTGACACCTCCACAACCCTTTCTCTCTTGCAGTTAACAGCGGCAACATTTTCTTGGGCTGTTTGGACACATTTTTCATAAGATTTTATGTTTGGGTTTGGTTTCTTTTCTGGCACGAGGGAGAAAATACCAGCAACACTTATAAATCACTTTTATCTGAAGGTTTTGAAGCATTTTTGCAAAGGAAAAGGTCTCTGACCCCTTTTTCCTCGTCTGCACACAGAGATTTTCTTCAGAGTGCCCCGTTGGCTCTGGAGATGTGTTTGATATGGAGCAGACTGATTATCCCACTGCTCCATGTGTGCTCAGTCAGAGACAGAACTCAAAGCAGCCAAAAGGCAAATCTGGCCCAGTTTCTCCTCTTTCCCTCTGGGGAGAATTCAATCAAGAATTGATTAATGCTTGAATTCTCATCAAGAATTAATAAGTTCCTGATGTGGTGAAAATGAATAGTCTCAGGGAAGCAGCTAAGCTTGTTGTTTTGTACGGGGGGAAAGAAAAAATTCCATATATTTGGCAACTCCAGGGCAGTGGTGAAATTACAGAGGGGGAATTCTGAATTCCCTGAGTCCTTATGATATTTTAATAAAATAATGAATGGATTGACTGAAGGCCAACACTCAGAGTTGGCTTGGGCTGCTTCCCCCGCTTCCCTCAAGCCCAGGTGCTATTCCTAAACTGCACACAAGCACATCAGGACATGTCCAGGCACATCCCTTCACAGCCCCAGTAGGGATAAGGTCCCAGTAAACTGGGAACACTGGGACCTTCCAAGTGTCTTAAATTTTGTGCTTTTCAGGAGCTTTTGCATTTTACTGGGATGGTTTTTGCTATGGGATTGCCAGATTTATTTAAAGGATACAGGAACTCCACTGTGAATCCCTCCCTCAGCTCATGCATGAGGTGCTGGGCACCCTTAGAGAGAATTTTGGGATACAGACCTGGGAGAGGAGGCCCAGGGAGATGCTGAAGTTTGGTGTTAAAACACAGCTTATTTATGAACCAGCTGATGCTGAGCACCGAACTCAGGAGCTTGAGCTGCTCTGAAGTTCCTAAATCCTCAAGCAGCAGAAGTTCTGAGGTTAAAGAAACCTCAGTAGATGCTGAAATCCAGTTAAAGCTCAAGAACTGGAGGCAGGAGAGTTGGAGCAGCTGCTCTTGAGGTGCAGGGAAGGAGCAGACACAGGGCAATAGAACTCACAGGTGATTTCTTACAATCAGGATGGGCTCAGAGCCTCCCAGAGCCAAGGCTGGCAAAGTGATTGTGTGAAGAGACACAGGAACCAGCAACACCCCTGGCACAATCACTCCCTGCAATTATCCCCAGGCTTCTCCTGGAAGAGCCACTCTGCCCTGGCAGCCTCTGCCTTTCCCCTGGTGGAACCACACAATTCCCTCCCCTGCTGCAGCTGGAGAGGAGCAGAGGGGATTTGGGAGAGCAGCAGAGAACTGGGATGCCAGGGGAAGGCTGAAATATGAAATTCCTGACTGCATCTGTGTGTATTTGAAAGATTAATCAGTGATGGCCACCAGGAATCCAACAGCCAAGTGTGACTCTCCTTGGCATCACCAACTGTTCCCAACAGCCTGGAGGGACGGGATTGCAAAATTTAACTGAAGGGAACCTCATCCTGAGGGTAAAAATCAAGGCAGAACTGGATTAAATCTCATTGCAAGGCAAAACTTAAACTCTAGATCACATCTGTCTCATGCAGGGGATTTTTTTTTTCTGTTTAATCCTATTTTGCCGCTCATCTTAGGGTGGGAACCAGAAAATTATGGTTTATTTTGTGTATTTTCTTCCATCCTTGTATAGATGTTCATTTGTACATCCAACAGCAGCACAAAAATATACTCCCCAAAAACTCTTATGCATGAATTTCCACAAGGAAAATGTGCAAGGGAATTCTGCTGTGCAAACATGGGGAAAAGGAGGGAAAGGCGGGATTTGGACCCCTGGAAATGTATTTTTTTTCCCTCCCTCCATGACAAGATGGCACTGATTTTATTCCACCTCCAACAAGTTCCCTGGTCAGGGGATTATTACTAAATAACAAGAAAATCCACACTTAATTTAGGCCCTTGTTGATGTGAATTTTCTTTCATTTATTGAGTAAAATCAGACCCGAAGTTGCTGTTTAAACCCATGGCACTGCTCTTGTTTTACACAGAGTGAGGAACAAATCCATCTGCACATTTTTCTCCATTTCATGTCATGGCTGTGGCTGACAGGAACAATATTTCTGTTCCTCCATTCCCCCAAACCAAGGCCTGGCCATTTTGCCTGGAAAATTTACAATAAAAACCTTAGAAAATTTATATTTTTCTCTCTGCCTTCCTCATATTTGAATTTATGGACACAACCTCTAGAACCCAAAACTGAATCCTCTATTTTCTTTTTCCCCCTGGAAGGATCCAGCTCCAAAGGGAACAGTTCAGCTGGGGAGCACTGGGGATGGAGCAGCTCAACACCTCAGAAAAGCCATTCCCTTGTCCCCAAAAAGTGTCCCCAAAAGTTAAAACTAAGAAAAAGCACCAAGTCACTCCTACCTCATCAAAACCCTCCTCAATGCATCTGTACAGACAGAATAAAATGAGACTCAGAAAGTACTAACAGTGATAAAGGTAAGAAATATTTAGTGACATTTTTTATACTTCCTTTGATGGGCTGGAGAGTTAAAATACCTTCAAAAAGAAAAAAGAAAAAATCATGCTTTAAGACTAATTGAACCAATAATCAAAGGCTGTCTCTAATTCCTGGACCAGGAGGTCAATTACAGAAATAAATCTGACAGCAGATAGATGGGAACAGTTTGCAATTATCTCTTAAAGACTTGATAATTATGGCAAGAATGCGTCTGCATTTTTAACGGCAGCAAAATCCATCCATTCTTTGCAGTTGTTATCTTGATTAGGAGGAGAAATGGGCTCAGCTCTGTCTCAGGATGAGGGAAAGCTCCAGGTACAAAGCTGAGAAGTGGCTGATGAAACAGAGTTGGAAAGTTCCTTAACTGGGAATTTCAGTGGCAGAAGTGAGGAAAAATTCGTATTCGGCAAGGAGAGATGTGGACAAAGTTAAACTCAGATAAACAGGACTGAGAAATGTGTCTTTTCATGAGGTTTGCCAAAATTAGTCCAAATATGGGCTCTTAAATACTCAAATGCTCAGTTTTTAAAGGCAGAGTCAGAGTCACAATCCTGAATAGTTAAAGAATGAGCACGTTCTTCTTCCATTCCCCCATGGCTTTATGTAGTCAGAAGGAAGAGGTTTTGTAATTATTTCTTTTTAAAAAGTGTGATCTGCAATGTAAAATTCTCAATAAATCAGACTAAACCTGGTCTTTATTCCTTGAGGTAGGCTGTACTTACTTTTTTTTTCCTTTTTGAAACAATCTGAAAGCACAAAACTTGAATTCTTCCTATTTCATAATTCTGTTGTTCTGGAAGTCCAGGAGCTGGGAAGTTCAGAAAAGTTGGATTCAGGTAAAGCCAAGGAGATGCTGCTGCCCTGGGAGAAAGGAAACCTGGGCAGGAGAGTGGCTGAGCCCAGCAGAGGAAAACACCCAGAAAAAAACCTCAAAAATTTGGATAAAACCTGGCAGCTAAGAGGCTTTGGGACTGGAAATAATCTGCAGCCTCAGAGGCATAAAAAATACACTTTAAAAGAGAAGTTTTAAGGTTTTCAGTAAATATTTTCCAAGAAACTAAAAGTTTTAAACAGCTGCTGGCTGTGGGAAATGAAACAAAGGGAATATTTCCAGGACACAATTTCCTCCTCAACTCATCCTCATCCTGATGAAGCAACAATGAAAACAATGAGAGGCTTTAGCAGCTTCCATGATTTTCTCCTCCACCTCTCAGTGCCATATTCCAGAGCTATTCCCACTCCACTTGTCACTGCCACTTCCACATCCCTCTGCAGCAACTATTTTTTCTCAAGAATTTTTTTTTTAATTAGGTGAATTACTGTGTCAAATGATCTGATTTTGCTGCATTTTATGTAAATTTATTTACTTAGTGGCCTCTGGGCTCCATGCTGAGCTTGGAAAATGTACTTTTCAAAATTATAAATAATTAACCAGAGCTCCTGCTCCACTGGAAGTTGTTACTCCACTCTCATTTTAAATAGTCCAGGAATATTTTTTATAATGCATGTTTCATATAAATTGCCACTTAGAGGAAAATAAATGCTCAGAATGGTGACTGCCTGAAGTCATAAAGGCTTACACACAGCGAGGTGATTTTTATTAGAAACTGCATTTATGCTTTTAATTATTTAATAAATAATCACAAAGAGAACTCATTTCAAAATATGAGCACACTGCTGTGTGCAGGCACCTGCACAGGAGGGAGTGACACCAGCAACTCCCAGGTTCAGTCCCACACCAGTAACACACCAGTAACACACTGGGGACCTGCCCAGTTCTTCTCCACATCACCCAAAGGAGCAAATGGGAATTGTTTTGGACGAATTGTTTTGTTCTTTTATTAGAAAAAAATTTTAAAAAGTTTGATTTTAATTTTTCTTTTTAAGTACCAAGAAGTCTGGAAGCTCAGACACCTCGATCCACGTGAAATTCAAAATCCCAGGTGCACCTCTAAATGGAAAACAACTTCCCCAAAGAGGTGAGAGGGGTTACAGGTGATGAGAAATATAAGAAGAAGCCTCAGTGCAGCAGAGAAACAAAACTGGAAGCTCTCCAAGCTCAGGAACAGAGAACTTGAGGGATCAACAGAGATAAATCATGATGAAGTCAGGGAGAAGAAAACAGCCAAGCTTGTGCAGGACAGGCAGCCCTGTCCCAGAGGAAACAGCAGAGCAGCCACATCATCCAGCCAAGGGAAAATGGGAAAATCCAGCCCTGGGACAGCAACCAAAACTTGGGAGGGATCAGAGCCCCCAGATCTCCTCAGCAAGGTCTTCTGACATTCTCTTCCAGGTAAAGCAGCTCCAGGTCCCTTTTCCCACTGCTGGCACATTCTCACCTGGGTGCCTGTTCCACTTCCCCATGGGGCTGCCAGCAGCTCCAACTCCAGCCCCAGCTCCAGCTCCAATTCCAACTCCAGCTCCAGGTCCATCCCAGCCCCAGCCCCA
>VZRX01006079.1:0-31508 GCA_013398075.1 Notiomystis cincta
CGGTCCCCTTTGCCTCACAGCTCACCGTTCCTTGGGTCCCCACTTGCAAGTTTAGAGGCTTTTTGTTAATAAAGCCCACTTAAATTTTTAATTGGCTATGTCATTTTTATCAGTAAGAACTTCAAATCCACCAATGCTCTGAACCAGCTCTGGGAACAGCCCACAGTTCCAAGCTCCCACACTGATAACAAGCTCTGTGCTTCAAATGCAACCAATCTTCCTCCAGCACGAGAGTCACACATGGGGAGTTAATTATCTGTTCTTGGGCTGTAATTGGAGACCTCGAGTGAGGGTGTACAGAGCAGAGTATAATGGTATTTCAAAGAGTCATTAAGGTGTATCCTGTGCTCTGAAGAATTTACAAAACAGCTAAAAAAGCCAAGGAAAGAGGAGCCAAAAGGCAAAGAGAGTTCCAGGAGGAAGAGATCTGATTCACTTGTATGAACTTCTGAATAGGAACATTTCTTGAATCACTAAATACAAAAGGCTTCAAAATCTGTACTCACAAGTCCAGTTCAACAAGAGCTGTCTTTCCTCCTCCCTTTTTTCTTGAACATAAGGAAGGGTGCTGGAGGAAGCCAAGTTTTTAACATTGCTACTGTTGTAACAAACTAAAAATTGTACAAAAAAAAAATCACCACTCAGAAAGAGATCAATAGCTCCCAATCATTATCTGAGCGGAATATTAAAGTAAGACATGCATAATAAAGTAATTTTGTTTCATTTTTGAGAAGTGATGGCATTTAGTGAGATTCAGTAAATTGTCCCTTTCAGCACTAATAACGTGTTCATAGCTTTCCCCACCAGACGTTCCATAATGGCAATATAATAGGATTGCAATGACAATTAAATGATTGCATATTTTAGGGCAATGGAGGGTATCCACTAGGGCATGAACCATTAGCAAAATGGTAACATTGTCACAGGAATTTTCCTGCTTTGGCACAAAAACTGAGAAAGCAGAAGCACTGGAAGGGAGCAGGTATTCAATTCTCACAACACCTTGCTGACTTAGGAAAGCAGAGAAATGGAAACCGATGGTGAATCTTAAATTACGCAATGAAAACTGAAGTTTGCTCCCCCTTTCTCCCCTCCCCACCCAGGAGAGGGACTCCCTGAAGAGGAGCTGCAGCCTTGGCTGGCACAGCTGGGAGGTTCCTGCTCCTTCCTTCCCCAGGTCCCACCTGGGAGCTCTCCAAAGGCCCTGGGTACCCTCACACCAAAACCCCCTCACTCCTCAACACACGTGCCCTGGGAAGCCCTTTCCAAACAAGACACTTCTGGAAGCAGCAAACACAACGAAAAAAAGTAAAATAAAAGGGGAAAAAAAAACCCAAACCAACATTATTTTGTTGTTTTCTACCCAAACTAATGCATCTAAACTGAAGTGACAATAAGGACAAAGTGCAGCAGGTTGCTGAAGAGTTTAGACTCAATATTAATTTGGCCACTGGCATTTATTCATTTTTAATAATTCCCTCAGCTATCACAACACGTGGTTCCATGTAAAGTGCATGGGTAAGTTCAGATACTGCCAAAACATGAGTTCTCTTCTAGATCTAAGTTTACTTCCCCAATGCAGAGCTACAGGAAACACTGACATAAGAGAATGCTGAATTCCACCACTTGAAACATCACTTGAAGAAAGTACACACATTTCTCATCCTTTGCTTAAAAAAAAAAAAAAGGCATTAAAAAAAGCAAAACAGCAGTCACAGAAAAAGGAAACAGAGTAAAAAGCCATATGCATGAGAGAATGTTTTTCCTACATTCCAGCTATTTGATTACTGCTGGAGGACACAAAGCAAATGACATTTGTTATATTGCTGTGTAATCCCATTTGCAATGATTGCTCTCTGGTGTGGCAGAGAGAAGGGTGTAGCAGAATGCCTTTAAGTATTTGTTATCCCTTTATTTTATATGTATAACTAGTGGCCAGTATGTGCTGAGAAAGTATTCAACAATAACTCTGTAAGTGTTTGTGCACATACAGAAACACACATCCAGCACAGTGCACGTGGCCAGGCCATTATTTCCCAACCCCAGAAAACAAATCCACTGGAATTAAAAGCACTTGGAGGCAAACCCTATAGAATTCAGATGACCAGACCCATTGCTTGCTTGCTTTCTTTCAAAGCCAGTGAAATCAAAATTAAATTACAATCACTAATAAGCTGTCAAAAGCTACACAAGACAGTTTTTAATGGTGTTTACCACACAACTTTAATTGGGATGGAATCACTTACTCTGTGTGTAACCCTGTGCCAAAGGGCCCCTTGTCCCACCACAGCCCCATGAGCACTACTGGAATAAGAGGCAAAATTCTGTCCTTTCCCAAATCAGTGCAACACCTGTTCCCCACCCTGTCAGAGAGGGTTGGATTCAGAGCACACCTTCATCTCTTCCCAATTAATGGAACCTTCCTAAACCCCACCCAAAGACTCTGACCCTGATCATCCTGTCCTTCCTCCTTTATAAGTGGGAGTTACAAATTACACCATTGCAGTCAGAGGATACTGACACTGAAGGAAAGCCAACAACCTTCAGATCATCAAAGAGGAGCTAAACAAATTAATACCATAACAGACAGACATCTTGCTTATTAATGACTGGAATTCATCTTCTAGAGGGGCCATTGAGGCTGAAGTCTACTCATTATGAAAGCCACTCCATGACTTGAGAATTTTAACTCCCCTTTCTCTTCCCAACATGAAAAATGCAAATATTTGAAGTTGCCTTTCAGGAGCTGAAACCTGCAACAGTTCTCAGTGTCTTTCGTTGTTGTTCCTCAGAAATACTATAAAACTACTTCTGAACTTGCTACTAACAATCTCTAGAACCATAAAGTTGGAGCAATCAACATCTGCTGGTAGCACAGCCTGGAATGCATTATTTATTTATTGCTTGAAAGGAATACATAAGAGTCTCTGCTCCTGTAGTCTGTTCATCCCTGCATGCTGCTAAGATAGCTCTTAAAAACAGCAAAGTGACAGGAGAGAAAGTTTGAGAGAGGTTCTTCCAGGCCTGCCACGTACCTGGGAGGCATTAAAGACTGGCTCAGGTGTCCTGGCATATGGGACTCCCTGAGAGGTGGCAGCATGTGACTGTGCCTGGTGAGAAATGAAGCTTCCCAGGCATGCAAAGCAGTCCATCACACTCACCCAAAGAGAACTTTGGAGAAGAGCAGCAATTTGAGAACCACATGAGTCCTCCAGGCTTCCTAAGTAAACACCAGGTGTTGAAATAGCTTTAAAAAGGGAACAAATAAGCCCCAACACGCACCCCATTTAGGTAAGGATTGAACAGAGGAGATGGAATAATAATATTGGAGTTCACCTCTCACACAGCTTGTGCTGCAAAGGTGTAATATATTTTACACTAAGAAGCTAGGTTCAGTAAACAAGTCTTTAAGGGACAGACCCCACTGAAGAACAACCACCACCCATTTTTTAAAAAAAAACAAATCCACAAAACTGGATAAATGCCTCCAATTATCAAGACAAATATTGTTTTAGAACAACTCAAAAACGTTGCATGCAAATTCTTTATCTCTAAGAGGACAAAAATAAATGTTTACCATGTGCTAAATAAAATTAAGATTTGCCACAGAAGGGAGAAAAGCACTTTGAAACATCACATTGTACAGCTGCAAACAGGAAAGGGCTTCTGCAATTAGCAAATGTCTTAAGAATATCATTCCATTTTCATTGTTACTAACGAAGAACTTCAAAACCCAAACTTAAGGCTCAGAGAAAATAAAACAAACCAACAAAAATAACACCCACTTTTGATTAGTTACCCAGGCTGTACTTAGTTGCAGTAAAGAATAATAAGGCACCTTCTTTTCCCACAGTGATCATTTGTTAGCCCTCAAGAGCATGAGCTCTGCAGTGCCTCTGCTTGGCTACTGTAGACACAAACAAGTTTACTACTTCCAATTATTCAGTTCATCTTAGTCCACAAAACCAGGATATAATTAAAAAACCCAACAACATCTCCTGATGATTTCTATCACAAAGACCACAATGCAGAAACATCAAAACTGTACACAAACATGAAAGAAAATATTAAAAAACCCAACAACATCTCCTGATGATTTCTATCACAAAGACCACAATGCAGAAACATCAAAACTGTACACAAACATGAAAGAAAATATTAAAAAACCCAACAAAACCTACCCTGGATGCTGCCTGTTGTCTTCTCAACAGCCCACAGAAAACGGAGGGCTGGGAATGCCCCAGCTGCTTTTAATTGCCCCACCAATTAATTGCCCCAACAGTTAATTGCCCTCACCTGTAGCTCAGCTGAGCCAATTTGCTGCCCCAGGGCTGCCTCAATTGTTTGCAGGTGTAACCTGGCCAGAATTGATTGCTAGCCTGCCCCCAAACCCATTGCAAAGGGTAAGAAAGATTAAAAAACATTCCAAAAAATCTGAACAAAGATCTGATTTTAAAAAATATTCAAAAGCATCTGGACAAAGATCTGTTTTGTGCCCCTGCAAGGAGGATTTCTGCCATACATGGTGGGTGCAGTGAATCCAACATACTGAGGACAGTTTTCCTCAAAACCAATAAAAATGGCCACAGCCCAAGCTAAGGTTGGAAGAAGCAAAAGAACTCTCATGAATTTCTTTAGGGCTTTTCCAAACCACATCTCACTCGAATTTAGCCCAAACAGCTATGGAAAAGCAGTACTTGGGCTATCATTTCTACAGCTAAAGGGGTAGGAAATCTTGTCATCAAAACCCTTCCCCCTACCCCTTACACTTTGCTTCAAGCAATGTGTTCTTCAGTTACATAAAGAACACATTTAAATTATTTAGATATGTTACATAAGGCAAGAAGATGGCTGATACCTGAATGTGCAGATGAGTTTGGTGCACTGCCTTTGCCCCAGTGTACAAGCTTAGAAACACTTCTCTGCCTGCCACGTCTCCTTCATTGTTTCCTCACCATCTGATTCCATAATTCATTGTTTTAACTTCTTCAGCTTTGAAAGTAGGGCATTTCTTCCTGGGGCCATGTTGTGCAGCATGCCCTGAAGACCTGGCACACATTTCAGGGAGCTGGCAGAAAGCTTCTCCTTCACTGTCAATATCCAGCTAATGCTTTTTAGGACTTCTGACAGGAATTTTAGGACACACCCTGTAATCCAACAGGATACCTGTCTTGCATTAATAGAACTTTATGATTGAAGAAATAAATGCCTTAAAGAAACCCCACAACCCACATGATACATTAAAATCTGCAGCCTAGTGAGGTACAAAGTAATGAGTTGCACACCTGTTCTGTCCTGTTTGTCTGTGGAATTACAGGAGGCTGGAGGAATGGGTTCTGAAGCCTTGCCATTAGGAAACAAAGAGAAGCACCACAGAACATTTCTAGATCTTGTCAGAGCAATCTCCTGTATTTAGGGCCTGGCTTTCACAGTTCTGGCACCTGCTGAAAGACTGGGAGGTTCATGCTAAACTTCTACCATATAGAAATTGGAGCTATCATAACAATACCTTCCCTACTAGAGGAACACCTGAACTCTGGGAGGTTATGGAAAACTCAAATTTGAAACAATTTCCTGTCAGAAAACATGGAAAGAAATAGATAGGTGTTTGGTTTTTTTTGTTTTTTTTTTTTTTTCCCTAAGTTTTTTATTTAAGTGAAAGGAGAAACCAAGCAGGAGCTTTTTAGACATTGTTAATGTAAGAGTTACTCACATGAATGTGGATTGTTGAAACACTTTGCAAAGTGGAGTTTTGCAACAAGTAAACCGACAAAAATGCTCAATTTTACTTTAAATTAATCCAGAGGAGGAAAAAAAAAATACCACACCATAATTCCAAACCTGTTGAAATATTAGCCTTAATATCTCACTAGCTAAGTGAAGAGTCACCTGGTTTGTGAGCAGGTATGTTAAATCAAATTATCCATAATGAGCCTGCCTTTCTATTTGCCAAGCAGCCTGGCTGGGCAAGCCTGGAGCAGCTGGCTGACTGCAGAGGGCCCAAGGATAGACAGGCATTCTGAGAGCCCACAGCATTGGCAAACACCTTCATAATCTGGTTTGCAGCATTACAGGCAAGCTGCACACACAGCAGGGCATCTCCAAGGTGCTGGAGCCAACCTGAGCACAGCCAGTCACTCACAGGGCAGAGGAACACAAAGTCATCCCCTGGGGGCTGCTTGGGGTGAGCCAAAGCTTTCCCATTTGTATCTGCCCCTGAAGGCAGCTCCTGCACCTGAGCCCCCCTCCAAAGGTTTGATTTCCATCAGCACCTCTGGTTTGCACCTTCCCTGTGCTTTCTTATCTCTACTGCAGAGCGATCCACAGCCTAAGCACCCCCAAACCAACAATCCCAGCCTCTAAAACAAACAGAAGCCCCCCTCACTAACCCCCCCTGCTTCTTACATTCACCTTTCACAGCCACCCCCTAAGCACGGGGACCTGCCACATTTCATCAAAGCCCCTTCACTCTGAGCTTCTTGTAACATCCTGAAAATCACTTTTTTTCGAGTGTTTTTCAGTGTCCCACAATGTTGCTGTGGCAGTAACTGTTAACCAAATGGATTCAGAGGATGCTGCTCAGTTCAACCTGAAATAAAGTCACCAAATCTGTATTTTTAAGCTGAGGGGCAAGCAGACAGAGAATCATCAGGAGTCTCTGTTTGGGCTGTCCCAGGAATAAGTCAGGACCATGGAAGGTTGCTGGGCTTTGTTTTAAATCCTGCTTGGTCCTCTCCAGAGGATATTTTCCACAGAGCACAAAAGAGCTGATGTCAGGAACTGTCTTTAACAGTCTGTGCTTGCAAGGCAGCTCAATTAACCTAAATCTGGGTGTTTAATAATAAAGGAGACACAGGTGAAGTGTTACACTTAGACACTGTGCTAGGTTAAACCCTGAATTTCTCAAAACAATGGTCATTAACCACTCACTGAAAAATTTGGCTGAGTTTTGTCTCCCATCTGCACAGAGATATTCCAGTGGAGTGGTTTGACACATTTAAAATTGCAGCTGATCTTCAGAGCCTAAAATACACACAGAGTGTCAAGTGGCTCTTTCCAAAGCATAATGATACATTTTGTTAAGTTGTAGAAAATATTTATCAACTAATTAATCACTGCAGTAACTTGTACTTGACTGTGAAGCACTTCAAACTCTGTAGTGGGTCTGTGTGCATCCCAGCATTCAGCTGGAAGCAAAGGAGGAATTCCAGATCCACCCACGGCCCAGGGAAGCTGTGGATGGCTGCAGAGCACACCCAAAGGCTGGCATTAGAGCAGCTACATAAAACCATTTATTGGGGAGCAGAGGGGCAGAGTTCTCAGTAAAAAGGAGTCAATCCAACTGCAGCACAGGCATTGGTATCCTTCCCTAAAACTTCTTCACCACAGCATGGCTGGAACTCATACCCTGACATTGCTTGTGTCTCTCATCTCAGTTTGGCCTCTTCATAAACTCCCCTCTGTAGCAGGCAGGGCAAAATCAGCCCCAGCCTTAAAACAAGAGAAGAGAAAAAGAAACACATTCTTATGACATGTATGCAAGAAAGAGTTTATGACAGATCATTAATTAAATCTCTCAGAGGTGCTGAATACAGGCATTAATTGTCACAACTCAACACTTCTAAAATTTCCCCAGCCCCCATGAAACTGTTCCTGTAAATTTTATTATTTTTTTTGCTTGCAGCATGTGTTGTGCAGAAGGCACACACAAATCCTCAAAAAGCAGCTTCCAAAAAAAATAAAAATCCTGGTGAACACAGCACAGAAGGCTCCTCTGAAGACAAAGAACAAGACATCAGTGTCTCATCTGCTGTGAATTAGTTTGCTTCTTTTCCTTCAAGAACTCTTAACAGGAGAATCCGATCAAGAGTTAATCTCCCTGAGCAGACGCCACTTTGTTATCCTCCGTGGTAGTTCTCTGCTCCTGGGGTAATTTGTTGCTGAACAATTGAGGCAAACACTTGGCTCAGGATAGAAAGAAGTAAGATTAGTCTGTAATTGGAATATTTTGTCTCATTTATTCTTGAAGATGTGCCATATTACACTCCATCAGCCAGGGGTTATTGTTTTATGAAATCAAGCTGCACCTGGCATTGCGTTGTGCAAAACCTCCAGTGCTGCTCTGTGCAATCCAGCTCTCTGTTCACCCAGATCCCAGCACCTCTGAGGGCCTCTCCCTGTGCTGGAACCTTCAGCCCCTCAGCACATTATCCTATAAAGTCTGTAATTCAAATAATAATGTCTAAGGCAACTGTTAAATTTAACCATAATATCAAAAATCTGTTAAAGATCACAGTAACCCGTGCACTTTTCTCTATACATTTATTTTCTACTTCCAGCAAGTTTTCAAGATGATCTCTTCTTTCATATCTTTAAGCAATTACTACTGCAAATGAAGAAGCTAATTGATTGTATCCCTATTTCATTTAGATTGACCTCTAGGAGGTTTTGTGTGCTTTGAGATGATTGCAGGCACAAAAAAAAAGGAGAGTATTTAAAATTCACCTGTATTTATGACATATTTGAACTGGTGTCTCTTACCCCACATGTGACAGCATATTCTTAGAAAGTATATTTAAAGAAGTTTTAGGATATGACCTAACTTTCAGTATTTAGAGAAATATAAACTTTCTTTTAATTGAATTTTACATAAGTACCTGCTGGAAAATTCACCTTCGAAAGACATTCTGCCATAAGGAATAAAAAGCCCTTGGAACATGTGCAGCATCATTTTTAGGCAGCTAATTCTGACCCAGCCTCTGGTACATACACAGAACTGACAGGTATTTTGATGGTTTTAATTAAGCCAAGTTTTTACTGTGAAGTTTGTACTAACTTCACAACTGCAAAGTCAAATATTTACGCTGTTAAAATGGAGAATAGAGGAGAATAAACATTCAGAGATAAATCCTGTTTCTAAGATGTCAGGTGGCAAGGGTAGAACAAAGGATTTTACACTGGTCCTGTTGGAGCATTATAGTATCAAAGGAGGATAAAAAGAAGGAGTTTGCTTGGCTTGGTAGAGATTTGGCCAGAGCATGGCTGGTTCTTGAACCTGGAAAAGAAAGAGAGAGAATCAAAGAAAATGAAATAATTCTTAAATAATGAGGGAGAAAGGAGATTTAGTTTAAACTCATAACATGCCATGATTTGCCCTTGATATTAGTGCATTTCTAGTAAACAGATAAGACAAATCCCATTGCTGCTGTGGATGGAATCTCCCATCCCTTCCCTAACTAAGCTATACTCAGTTTATACCAGACACAGCTGATACCTGAACATTAGCATTAGATATAAAAATAGAGTGATTGGGTTTTCAGTAACAGTAACAACCTGCATTTTCATGTGGATTGCAGATTGGGAACAGCAGTGGGGACCAGGTTCAGCTAAACAAAAAAATATGTAACACACTGAGGAATCAGTGGAAGGCTGCAAAGATACAAAAAGACTCACAGCTGTGCTACAAGCACAGAAAAAACCCAAAAATATATAGAATCTAGGAAAGGAAAGGTAAATAATATTGTATTTCCCATATAAACCAAATGCTGTCACCTCAGAGGCAGCTTCCTCCATCCCAAGGACAGCAGAGTGCCCCAAAAGAGATCCAGAACTGTGGCTTTTCTGGCAGTGCTAAATCCAGGTACAGCTCTTGAGCAGCTGAATTTTGTAATACTTGAGCCTGAGATTTGTCCAAGCACAAGGAAAGCATTGATTTCTTAAAATTGCTTGCAGGGGCTGGGATATAATGAACATTATTAGTTTGATTAATTGTTACCAAGCAAGCTCCTCAATAGGTTCAGTTTATTCTAACAGCTTATTTTGGTGGCTATAAAGGTTTTGTTGTGCATGCTCCCCTGGAAACCCAGTTTACCTCATCTCTCAGGAAACTTTTTAACATAGAAGAACTCCGAATTACAAGTCCACTTGAAAATCATGAGCTATGGAAAGCAGGTGAAATTCCAGTTTATACAGTCCAGCTTCACCACAGCCCCTTCACAGCTGCAGCCCACACCCCCACACAGCCAGCCCAGGTGCTTCCCCACCTGCTCAGCCCCGGGTCTCCCCCAGCAGAGTCTCAGATGTCCTGATCATCACAATAATTTAATCTTGGTGCAATAACCAAACAACAAAGCACCAGCTCAAGCTGGTGCTTCCAAGGAGGGACCCTGAACAAAGCACATCCTGGGGTTCTGTACCCTCACAGTGCAGATGTGCAAAAGCCTGGGGTCACTGGCTCCCCCTCAGTGTGCCCACCTGGGGGCCAGGGGTCCCTGCAAAGGGGCAGCAGCTGCTGCCTCTTGGTGCCTGGGGGTGCTGCAGCAGGGCTGGACCTGCAGCTCACACTGCAGCTGCAGCCCAAGATCCCTGCACTCAGCACATCCCTCACCACCCCCAACACTGGTTTAAAGCCAGTTGAAAGGCTTCCTGTGAAACTGCCCAAGTTAAAAAAAAATTCATTAAAAATTTTTAAACAATCTTAAAAAGCTTGCAATCTAGCCACAAAGTTCAGATCATACAAGTCATCATCATGACACTGTTTCAATCATAGCTTTTATTTGATTTTATTACAATTTTTGCCTGGAATAACAGAGCAAAAATGAAGGACCTCATTGTGGCAGCCATTGCTGCAGTACCTTCAACTTCAGGCTATGAGACTCTTGGGAGCAAAACTTTGTGCCATGGAGTTGAAGAGGAGGCAGGGAAGCTGGGCAGAGTGGGCTCAGGGATCACACCTCCTCTACTGAAGGTACCTCTGCATCTGCTCCATCTCCCTCAGCTGTCTCCTGGCAAGAAGGGAGAAAAGATGATTGCATCCCTGCATCCCCACCTGCAGAAGCTGAATGTTAAAGGACTTTTTAAAATCTTCACTCAAAACCTTAAAAAAGAATGGTTAAAACCCACTGGGTCAGTTTTAAATTTATTGGCACAGCAGATGGGAAAGGTTTGGTTAATTTTTTATTTATTCTCAACATTGACAAGCAAGCTTCTTCCCCTTTTTTTTCCCCTGCTTGACATTATCCAAGCTGTGTGCCTGGGAAGTTGAGCCACCTGTATTCTGCTCACTTCAAAGCACACCCAAGTGTGGGTGGCAGTGCCATGGCTCAGCAGCCTAATTCCAGGTGACAGCTCCCTTGGAGAGGCACGACAACAGCATCCCCAGCAAGTCCAGGGGCCCTGCCTGACATCCCCTCATCCCTCTTCACAGCCCTTTTTCCAAGGAGGAAGAAGGAAACACTTTCTTCTTTTCTCTTCTCCAGCATTTTTCTTTATTTGCCTAAAGAGAAGAGCCAGATCATGAGTTTTCAGCAACATTTTGTACCAAAGTGTGTCAGGAGCCATTACCTGGAGGTGCTGATTACTGTTGAGACAAGTTGGCAACTGGTGCTTCTTTGGAATGGCTACAGACAAAAATAGTCCGAGTTGCTGCTGGGGTTTAAAACTGATTTCTCTAAAGCAATATTTTTCAGAATGAAAGGAATTGTCAGAGGCAACAAATTGCACATGAGATATGAAAGAAAAGGTAAGTATTTCTATCCTGGGGATACAGCCCAAAAGTGTGAGACATGGCTCTGAAAAAAAAAAAAAAAATCTCAGGGGCAGCTTAAAAAAAAAAAAAGAAAGAAACTAGCAAAGTTATTGAAAGAAACATCAGAAATGATAACCCAAAGATGAGGTTAAAGGCCACAGCACATGTACTCATTCACTGGTAGTTAATAGCTCAGATCTCGAGAGGTTGCTGGGGACAATTGCTGGGTAGGAAACAGTGCTGCATTTTAAAGGCACTTTCAGAGCACAGAATAGAGAGTGTAGGATTGTATTCTTGTTGTCCCTGCTCTGAGGGCTCTCCAAGTAGAAGTATAACCACCTGTACAGCAAGGCAGCAACCTTTCATAAAGCCATTTCAGATTTAGCAACAACACCTGATATTTAAACAGCCTGGAAATTCTAGAATTCTTGCCTGCAAGGTGCACAAGGGACTGCAGCACCCACCCCAGAGTACAGCACAGACAGCTTCTCCTCAGACAATTTGCCTGCTTCACCTCTCTCACAGCACGAACAAACAGCAATATTTTTTAGGTGCTATATTTCAGGCATGGGGCAATACTTCAGCAGCATTCTACTTTGCCAGAGAGAAGGACTTGAATTTTAAAAGGCAGTGTGATTTACAAGCAAGTTTCACTGTACTTTGCATCATGCTACACATGCTCTCTGCCTTCTGTGTGCTGAGAATCTTCATTCCAGCTGGCAGCTTCAGTTGTTTCTCTGCTGCAAATTGAAGTGGTGCTTTTCCAGAATTCTAACTCTTATTGTTTCAATTTCAAGCTAAGTTTCAGTCCATGAATAATGTTCAGAAATAGAAAGCAGAAGCATGTACATTTGCTGCCCCAGATGTTATTTATGTCAGCTTAGAAAAAAAGTCAGACACTGACAGCTCCTGAGGTAATCAAATATTTTCTGTTCATCTCATATTGATCTTGCAAAAATCTAGCTTGCTTGATTGAAAACAAGTTGTTAAAGGAATACAGTAGCCTCTCTTCCCTGCAGTAACCAAGCCAGCTGGCTAGCGTGGAAGCATGGACATTAAAGGGATTATGAAATCATTTTCTTACCTTGCAGAGTTGGTATATAATAATTATTCTCTTCTCTGCCATATATGGACATTTACTAGAATTTAAAAGGAGTAGTTGGAAGGAATTTGCCTTTCAGGGTTTCAGCCTTGTGGTGCATTATGTGCCATGCAATGAACAAAGATATATTTATTATTCTGGTTCAGGCAAGGGTTCATGGAGCCCAGAGTGCCTCCAGTGCCAGCTGTAACCAGAGAGCCAGGCACAAACAGGAGCAGTCTGACCCAAGTCCTGTCTCAGTCTCCAACCATCCTGAGCCCTGCAGAGAGTCCCTGAGCCCAGCCTGGTTTGTTTAGGAGCCCTCCCAAGGCTCTCACCTCCAGGTGCTTGCACAAGGGTGTTATAAAAGCTGAACACTCCCAGCTTCTGCAGGAGTCTGTTGTGGCCAGGGGGGCTCTCAGAGGAAGCAGGTGGCTGTGCTCAAAGCCTTTTGAGGCTGACAGTGTTTGCAGCCACCAGCCACACATTAATGCCAACCTTTGTGGCCAAGCCACCAGGTCAGAGCCCTCAGTGGGGCTGAATGACCCCAGCAGGGCTGAGGAACACCTGCACCCCCAAAAACCTGTGCTGCAGCCCACCTCCTTTGGCAGCTGCTGGCACATGAGCAGCTCTGCAGCTCCACCTGCCAGGGCTCTGCTCCTGGGTGAGCTGGGTTTGCTTGGTTCCATCTTCAACGGGAGGGAGCAGGCAGGGCACAGCCACCCCTTCCCCTGTGCCTGGAGGCAGGAGTGGCTGTGCTCACCTGAACCTCAGCTGCAGTCTCTGTGTGCTGCAGAGGCTGTGCAGGAGGGTGCCTGGGGCAGCAGGGGCTGCCCTGGCTCAGTCAGAGCCCTGCCAAACCCACACCCACACCGTGTGCATCTGGGGGAGCACATCACCAGCACAGAATTTCTAAGGCACCTCAGAGGAGAGCTCCTCTTTGTTTCATCCTGCATTATTCAACACATCTGTATAGTTCCCTTTTGCTTAATGACTTGACCCTTATACCTGTGGTGGCTGTTTGTTTTTAACAGGATATATCCTTTCCTTTGGCTAAAACTTCATATAAACCTCATTTTCTTGTTTTATTCTGGATTTCAGTTGGTCAGAAATGCAGCAGACCTGTTCTCTACTTCAATTATACCAGTGAATCTGTCCCTGCAAACGTGTTTTCTCCCAGAAGGGAAACAAGGGAAGAGAGAGAATTTCAGTCCATCTGTTCTGTCCAAAATTAGGAATTACAGAGGAGTGTGAGAATAAAACCCTACAATCCCATAAACCTACCCACACTTGAATTGAATCTTATTTTGCCTGAACTGATTCTCCTCTCCCTCGTAGAATCACTGCAGATTCTCTGGTACTTTTTACAACTTAAAATTTTAATTGGAAACAAACTACTACAAGAACTGCATGGGTCACATAAGATGGAGATAATGGAAACTCCAAAAAGATGCACCTCAGGCTTGGGCAGCTTGGAGCTGGAGTTCAGATGTCTAGACATTTCAGGATTATCAAAATTCATTCTCAGTGGTGAGAAAGGAGCTTGTGTTGAATTCTAAGCTGGGAAGGCTTAGAGGGAAAGGCAGGATGAAGAGGGGGCTGTGCTGTGCACACAGCCCTGCTATTTCCAACACCCCGTCTCACATGTCACAGTTCAAATCTAGTTGTCTAAAACCGATTCAATTCAATAGAGTGAAACTATTCCAGCAGTTGAGGCTATTCTGCTTCATTATTCTCCCTCAGTAAATCAGGTACATTAGGGTTCAAAACACCTGAACTGTGTCCTCAGTACTCTGAACTCAATTTCCTACCAGCTTGCGCAGTGAAAATGGGACCAGAAAGTGCTGCTTTGACTAAGGGAGAGTTACACACATTCCCCTCCCAGCTCTTTAAAAACAAACAAAGCAAAAGTAACCAAATTTACTGTGAAGCGATGCTGATCAGCTCCTCAGCTGAAATTCAGAGGGCCCCCCCAGTCTCCATCAGCAATTAGAGAGGAGCAGCTGAAGCCATCTGAGTGCTCAGTGAAGCGGCTCTGGAGAGAGCTGCAGAGCACCAGTCCCCAAGGGGACAATTACAGCAGCCTCCTGGAGGGCCCTGCAGCACAGGCAGGTATGCAAACACCACTCACCAGGCTTGAAAGATGCTACAGAAATCACACAGCCATTTGCAAACCTGGCCTTTGGTTTCTGCTGCATGGGACACTCCTCAGATTATTCACTCAAACAGAAAACCTCCTAGGGTACCCATGTGATAGAGGTCTCTGAAATGCTCCCTCTCTCCCCTATTTTCACTCCCTACTGCAACTCCATGCATTTCAGAGACCTCTATCACGTGGATTTATCACTCAAAGACCAGAGAGAGTACGTGATGCAGGGCACGTGGTCCATACCATAAACAATTTGGGCAAGTAGAACTTAATTTTCCTTGAACAGTGAACAGATTTAATCAAAACCAAGCATCAATCCCCAGATCTCCCTGGAACAATATAATTGTCCATAATCCAGCCCTCCCTGCCCAGCCTTCTCATTCAATGCTGTACTTAACTTTCTAACAACATCAGCTGTCCAGAAGTGCTGTTGTGCAGTTTTGGGAGGCCCTTGGCTGCAGTTCCCAGTAGCACAAGGCAGTTTGCAGGTCTCTGACTCTCAGAGGGGAGGGTTTGCCACGTGGGCACTCACAGCCCACCTTGGTCAGGCTCAAAGTCCTTGGCACAAGGTGGGAAGTACAAGGCAGACAAGAGTTAGGTCAGTGCTTTCAAACAGTGGTTTTTCTTTGCAGCTTGATGCACACTTCAGAATTATTTGGCTGTGAAGTATGAAGAATATTCAGTCTTCTCCCTATTTGTTTATGTTCAGGACACAAATGATTGCATTTGCCTATCAGCATGAACTAAGCCAGTGAGAACAGATTTTTACTCATTCCCTCCTCTTTCAAAAACCAAGTTCCAATTAAATTGAAGCAGCATCTACATACTGACTGGAGCAGCAGTTAAAATGTGCAGAAACTAAAAATTGCACAAGAACAGCCCTTTTAAACATTGCTGCTTGGGAAACTCCACCAACAGCAGGGTGCAGCTCTCAGGGAATACTTTGTAGAACTCTAGAAAACAACTAGGAAAGGTATCTCAGAAAAAGAATCAGAACTCATCAAACCAGACACTTTATTTAGATGCCTGGAGTGTACAATTATATATATATATATTTATGTACCAACCAGTAATTAGTTCCAAATCTGCCATTATCACTCAATGAATGGTCAGTGTAGTTCTCTGGGCATCTCCAAAGGGTGTGACAATCCAGTTCCTGATGCCTTGCTACAGTGGTTAGGACAAATCAAACCTGCTTTTAATTGGAAGCATTGTACACATTATTTGAAGAGCTTAATTAACTTATCCAGCTTATAAGTAGTACTTGCAAACACTGCTGTACAAACAGGCAGGCCCAGCTAACACTGAGTGAAAACAGGATCATTGGATTTGAGTGGTCTTGGACAAGGTGTACCTTGTTACCCTTTGTGGTTTGCTGGTATTTGGAGCCAGGAGCTGATCAGAAACAGGAGAGGATTCTGCCAGAGCAGCACCTGCTGCTTACAGGGGACAGTAGAAAACCACAGTTCCCATCACAGTTAATCCACCTGCATTTCATGGGATCACAGAATTGTTTTGGTTCAAAAACACCACCAAGACCACCAAGTTGAACCATTGACTCAGCACTGCCAAAGCTCAGCCACATCCCCAAGTGCCACATCCACACATCTTTTACATCCCTTCAGGGATGGGACTCTCCTACTGCCCTGGGGAGCTGTGCCAGTGCCTGACCACCCTTTCAATGAAGAAATTCTTTCCCATGCCCAACCCAAACCTCCCCTGGTGCAATTAAGGCCATTTGCTCTTGTCCTATTTGTTGTTTACTCAGAGAACACCGTGCCCCCAGCTTGGCTGCCCCTCCTGTCAGGGAGCTGTAGGGACTGAGGAGGTTCCCCTGAGCCTCCTTTTCCCCAGGCTGAGCCCTCCACAGCCACTCATTAAGAAACTTGTGCTCCAGCCCCTGCCCCAGCTCCATTCCCTTCCCTCGACACAATCCAGCCCCCTCCATGTCCTTCTCGTCCTGAGGGACCCACAGCTGAGCCCAGGCTCTGAGGTGGGGCCTCAGCAGTGCCCAGCACAGGGGAGCAATGTGACCCCAGTGGGTCACTCTGTTTCTGCTACAGCCAAGGATTCTGTTGGCCTTTAGTCCAACAGCATTTGGAACTTAGTCCACTTTCTGGAGAGGAGCTTTCCTGGCTTTAGCTATCAGGATTAAGTGGGGAAGATAATTCACTCTGCTTGGGAATGAAAGGAAACAGAAGGTGAGCTCAGGGGGTTCAAGAAAACATGCTATGGCCACCAGCAAAAATCTGCCTGTCCCCCAAGAAAACACAGTGTATAGGTGGAAAACAAGGGGAAAGTGAAGATGCAAACTTGGAAATACAACTTAGAAAGCATTCGGTTTGTCACTAGACCTTCACTTCAGGAACATCCCTGAATATTCAGGACCCATTTACACTGGGACCTTCATGCATCTGATCTCTCAAAAGAGAGAGACATTTTTAGGATTTATCCTGACATAGAGCATCCATTTTTAGCCTGTTGATTTCTGTGATGTAGGACATGAGATGACTCCCTTCCTTCTGGAATGAGCACGGCCTTTTCCCCCCATGATTCAGACCAGAGGCAAATTCTACACTTGACAAACTTTTTTTTTTTTTTTTATTTCCTGTTTGGGTCACATTATTCAGAAGAAATAAATAAAACAACAACAACAAAAACCCACATAAACAACAACAAAAAAGCCCATAGCATAGCCAAGGGGAAGTCAAGGATATTGTACATTTCTTTGCCTCTGAAGAGAAGGAATCAAGAAACCCAGAATATTAGAGACATTCCCAGACATGCTACTGAATTTCTGTGGTATCTTTTGATTCTCATCTACTTTGTATTTCTTTTGTCCACTTGGATTATGAATGCTGCCTGACACAGGCTTTAATCAGCTTTAAGAGTGCCAGTGAGCTCTCCTCTCTTGCCAGTAAGAAACCCATGCAGGCCATCTAGCTAAGAGGTTTTGAAGGATCCTGTTAGTTCTGATGCCTTTAAATGTGCACCAAAATCACTCAGCTTTCAAGAGTGGAACCACTGTGTATCTGAAAAGATGGTCACAGGCAGAAATCACACCTACATGCAGTCACATCAAAGCCAACAGGAAAACCAGCCTTCCAAAATCCAGATACTTACGTATCCTCACGTATCTTTAACATTTTAGCATTGAAACAACTCAGGTTTCAGTTTGCTCCTTGGCAGCCATTTATGGAGAGCCATTTGAATATGTTCTCTTCTACAGGGTGTGGTGACACATCTGTTTATTTTGACAGTTTTGACGTTGCAGACAAACCTAATGAAGAAATGTGATTTCCTCCCAGCTCTTTTGGATATTGCTCTCTCCCCACCTTCTTTTCCTGCATAGTGTGGCATGTGAGATCCCAAACTCCTTTCAGAACAGTGTGGCACCAGCACAATGACAGAGTTGAAAGCCATAAAAGTTATCATCACACTCTTAGAAATGCTATTGTAATCAATCTTATGTTATGTATTCTCCAGTTAGACATGCACCACAAATCAACCACACGTAGCCACGGGTAGGAATGACATGATTTAAACTTTGGTGCAATAAGGTAAAATGAATCAAATTCACCTTGACAGGAACCTGCACCATAAGCAGTGCACTCAGCTAAGAAGAGTTTGTCATCACTGTGGACAAATCACAAATGGAAAGGCAACCAGGAGTGTTGCCATTTTATCACTGCACAGGCACAATATATGTTTGAGCCTTAGCCATTCATTCAACAGGAGTTGATCTAGCTTGGAAATTTGTTTTCCTTGAATCTGGATTGTCAATTAGAAGCCAACTGGGCTATGTTTCAGTTCCCTACTGTTGATTATTATTACAATGCCTGGCTTGGGGTTGAAATACAAAATAAATATTGAGCCATGCCTTGGCTTTGCTCATAGCATTGAGGTTGGAGCTGGACATGTTGGCAGTCCCAGTTGGACAAAACGAGTCTCTGCTGTGGTCCAAATTTCCACATAAGATGAATGGAAGAATATCTATGGGAGAAGAATTCTAGATACAAGTCTCACTTTACAGAAGGCATTGGACTTATATTTGCCTATATTTGTTTTATACAGATGCATCAACAGGCTGTAATTTCAAGAACCCTCTGTGTGCAACTGCTGTTTATGCCAGAGAGTGATCTTTCCCCTGGAAGCATTAGATGCTTATCTTGTTTCATTATACTCCCTGATTTGTCTTAGTCTGAATATTCATTTTAGGAAAACAGAAAACACAAAGCCACGAGGCCTCCTGTGGAGAGAATCATTTTCAGCCTTCGTCTGAAAATTTTAAGTACAGAGTCATTATTAAGTAGAGACTATTACAGACTAAGCAGTGCTATTAGTCTAATGTCACCCATTTCTCCCTCATTTGCATTAGACTTACCTGAAGTGTCACTGTGAAAAGTTGTGTGCCCCGTTCCTTCAGAACCCTGCCAGCACAATACCCTGCTGTAGCCCCAGACAGGTGTTGTGAGATGCCTTTGTGTTATTTATTCCACACAATGCTTTCATTCCCAATTAGTGCATCGTCTAGGTAACAACCACTGCAGCTTGTGCACTCTGCTACCAGCCACTTGTTAATTTTAAAGCAGCAGTGGCCTCTCCTCCTCTTAGCATGGGTGCATTATACATGGAAAGGCTTTGGCCACACAGACACCTCTGGCACAGTGTTTTCCAACTCCCATTTCCTGTTTCTTTCCCAACACTCGGGGTGCTCACACTGCCTGTGTGAGGAGTGGTTCAGAGCTAAAGCAGACCAGGAATGTGTGCACAGTGAAATAGGGAAAGGCTGCAAAGAAATCTTAGCAGAACCACTGAGAGGAGAAGCATTGGATAGACCCTGAGAGCCAGGCAGGCTACATCTCTCTCAGAGATTAAAGAGATCTGGGGTAAAACAGTGAAAAAAAGAGAAAAAAATAGGAAAGCCACTTTCATAAACAATAAGATCAAAGGAAATTAATCTATTTAAGCCCAAATAGCAAGAAGAGGGAAGGGTTGCCAGCTAATCGATGGAAGTAATCAGGAATGGAAGCCAGCAGCCCTTCCTTGAGCAGGAGAGGAAGTTGGCTGTGCTGACTATTCCCAAGCATTAACAAAAAAACCCTAAGGTACAAGCAACTTGCTCTTTAACCTAAAGGTACATACATACACCCAAATTTAAAGAAGGGATTCCTTTTGTGTTGCCACTGTCCAGGAGCTACAGCAGAGCCTTCTGAGGTCCTCTGTTCTGCCAGGACCTCCACAGTGACAAGCACAAACAGGACTGGGCCCTGCTGCTGTAACCAGAGTGCAGCAGAATGATGCTCAGTTGTTGCTCAGCTCAGGAGGCTGGGGATGGCTGCACAGGGCAGGCTGGTCACTGAGCCCAAAAATGCCTTTTTAGGGGACTGCTGCCCCTCCAGACAGGTAACAGAGCACCTGGCCAGAGATGCTGGCAATCACAGCAGGAAAAACAGTCATGTGAGGGAAAAGAGCCCTGCTGAAACACAGCTCAGGCTTAGGCTGAGGAGGAGTAACAATGCCCAGGCAAGAGAGGTACCAAAAATCCTTATTCTCTTTATGGCAACTTGTACAGGTAGAGCACACAATAAGAAAACATTTAGTCCATAAAAGAAGTACACATGGACTTCTTGTTTGTTTGTTTTGGTAATGGCCAACTGTGATAAAGTCTGCTTCTTAAAAGGTTGTAGTCTTAGGCAGGAAATCCAATGTGACTGTACAGCAAAATTGGTTACCCGTGCTTTCAATAAATGAAATTGCTGAAGTCGAGCCCAGGACATCAGAGGCTGAATTTTGCTAGCTCAGTAATGTTTTAGCAGTCATGCACTGCCAGAATCTTCTGTTTGCTCCCCATCAGAAGGATGGGCTCTCTCACAGCATACAAAACATTACCCAACAGCAGCTGGATTTCCTGAGATTCCCAAGTAAGCCGAGGGAGCAGTTTCTATCAACCTTGGAATTCACAACTGGATGTGAATGTGGCCATTATTTCTAAAAGCTTCTAAAATGGTATTGCTGAAAAAGCAAACTGGATACAGAAGTGATGTAACAAATACAGAAGAAGGAAGAGGAAAGAATAAATTTCCTCCCGCTCTCAGCTGAGACAAAGCTCTTCAACCTCATTACTTATCAACAAAGTAACATATCATATATTAACATAATTTCATCATCACATATTAACAATTCCTCCCTTTCACAAAAGCTGCCTCCATCTGCAGGTGAGCAGATCTAAAGTTAGGGAATGCTCCTTAAAAATGCCATAGGTCCAGTTAATAAAACATCCTGCCAAGAACTTTGATAGGAGATAAGTATATCTACCAAGACTGTATTGCTTCAGGGTAAAATATTTCAAAATCATGTGAACAAACATGTGAAAAGCTGTCATGTTCATGAACTCTTACAGGCAAATCACTACCTTATTTTCTTTGGTTTTACTTTATTTATGCCTAAAAATCCTCAACTTGCTTTATATTCTCTCCCATCAAAGCAATTTCTCCAAAGTTACCAAAGCTGTAACACTATAATTAAAGTTAATACTGCATTCCACTTCAACACTAGAAATAGGAAGATGCCTCTGTCATGACATTCACAGCCACTGCCCTTCCTTGTACCTCCAATAATTTAAAAAAAGTCTCCAGGTTTGATGGAAAGATCAATTTAACTCCTGAGTATGTGACATTTGTACACTGCCCATCTTGGGCAGAGAAGTTGATGCTGTGTCTCATCCTTCTCCTTGAATTCTCCTGCCTTGATAGAGCAGCCCTCTGCTGAACCTGGTGTTCCAAAAGGCTGCTTTGCAGAGGACACAGCTGCAGCCTGAATCCCAGCAGCTCATCCTCCCCATCCCACCAGGAGCACCACGGTCCAAATCCCACTGCCATGTCACCCACGCCTCTGCAGCCCAAACAGGTGAGGACACTGCAAGAGAAGGGGCTTTGCCCTTCAGCACATGCAGGAGGAGTCAATAACACTGGCAAAGGTAGCATCTAGGAAGATTTTTATGTGTGCTCTAGCAGAGTCCTGCAGCTGCCTCCTGGGAACCTTTTCCAGGTGTTTTCTAATTTCCCAAACTTCTACTCATCTCCTATTTCAGGAACATCTCACTGGCAGCTCAAGAACCTTTTCTCTCTTGCAATTTCCACACATCCTCAATCTCTCCAACGTATTGCTCTTCAAATCTGTCATCTAATAGTTTTATTTACATGGCTATATTTAAATCCACTAAAATAAAAATGTTCTGGATACAATTTCCATTTTGATTTTACAAAATGGAGTTACAGCTAGTTGGAAATACAAAGCTGTGCATAGCAGGTTTTAGTGCCCATTGGCTTAAATGTAAATCTTGTACCACACAAGGTCATTTCATTCCACAGGCAGGAGATTTAAGTTTCTATTACAAAATGTTTCATTTCCTCCCATACTGAAAATGAAGTAGCTCACTCTGATCATCTAAGGACAGTAAGCTTTTGAATCTGATAACATATTATTTAAACCTGAACAGAGTGCACCACTTTTGCAAGAATGAGATGACATAAGAGATATTTTAGAAGGTGCTACAAGTAATAGAGCATTACCAAACAGCCACTGCAGTGCTTTAAAGTCCCCAGAAAACCATGTCAAGGAACAAGAAAACCTCTACATAGCAACCCTGTCTGGATTAGTAGAAGCCAGCCAGAAGCCAACTAAAACAGCAAGAAAAAGCAGCTCTGGAAAATTAATTCTAGCAGAATAAAGATGTAAAAATCGACATTTGTAATTCTCTAATTCAGAATTAAATAACCTTAATTTAACAGGAAATAAGGAAACTGAACTGAATTCTGAGACATTCTGATGCTGAGATGCCAAAGGAGTTTAATGCTACTAGGTAATTCCCTGAAAATACTCAGATTAATCTCCTTAAATATCCCTTTTGGGACCAAACAGCACATGTAGGTGTTTATGCCACATATAAAATATGTTGATCCTACCTAAAGCATTTTATCACTGAATTCTGTGTCCCCCCTGCCTCACCCCCCCACTCCACACTGCCTCAAAGCCTCCACTTACCAGGTTTGTTAAAAAAAAAAATCAAAACTCTTCCAAATGTAATCACTCCCTTCTTGTAATTCTTCTAAATTATGGGAGAAAAAAAAAAACCACAAAGACAGTCTCACTTTGTCCCCTTTCACCTCAGCTTCTATGAACAAAAACTGAGTTCTTACACATGAGCAAATGAGCTGCTCCACGTCCTCCAGGTTCACTGTACTCACACAGTAATCACAGGTGCACAAGACATTTCTGCAATCTCTTGTACCTTATGAGCTCTACAAATGTGAAATATGGCACAGCAGCCCAGCCTGCCTGTGCCTGCAGACACCTTGCAGTGACAAGTGACAGGACAGAGCACTGGGCTGTGCCAGAGGTAGCTGAGCAACCTGAACAGGAGCAAGGCTGTTGTGGGGATTGTAAGCCACAGTGCCTCTGCTTTCCAACAAAATCATTATTTTGGGTATAAAAATTGTGAGTCACCACTAAGTGATGCAAGGATTTCAATCTCCTGGGCTCAGCCTGGGACTGTCACAGAGAGGGCACAGTTCTGGACAGTGCACAAAGCCACAATAAAACCAGCACTGGCCTACAGCATCTGGAGGCCTGGGCATGGAAGTCTTTCAGTGTGGACTCCAAAGCTGAACTTTTAGAAGCAGAATCCAAGTGGTGCCTGACCCTGGCAGAGCAGCTACAGCCATGGCCAGGGCAGGGAGGGGATTTGGGCTGCAGGGCTTTGAGGAGGCTCTACCTGACACACAGAGCAGGGCCACGGCAGCCTCACTGGAAGGAAGCCTTAACCTGCTGTGCCAAGAGAAATCAATTCATCTCATTGATCTAACAAGCACCACTGCCAGCCTTGGCTGTGGAGCTGCTGCTGGAGCTGCAGAGTGCTGACCCACTAATGCTCACATTAGCCTGCTGCGTGGCTGTGCCAGCATCCGCACTGCACGGCTGCGTGGACCAGCCAAAACTATCTGGGACATATTCTATTAGAGATGATATTGCTTTTGCTCCAACAAGCAGCAACTCTATTGAGATTGGCTAATTCAATTTTCCCCATCTTATCAGATTTCTTTTTAATGAAACTGAACAATAGTTTCATTTGTTATGTTATTAGTTTTCCCAGTGGTAGCAGCAAGACTAACTCAGTTGAAAGCTAAACAACAGCGTTGTGCCAGTGTTGACTGTTTGTCATCACCATGTGCCAGCTTCATATTGCAAAGTTGCCTTAGTCCATTCCTTTTTGTTTGCTTCCTGCCCGCAGGGATTCACAGCTCGGAGGTCATCTCCCTGCTCCATCTACCTCGTGGATTAGCATGTACATGGATCTAAGTACCAAACCCCTGAAGGGATCTGAAATTATCTGGGATGTCACAGTGATAGTGGGATACTTCAGACTGAAATAAAGTTTTTGGTTTTTTTTTTTGTCAGGAGAAGAAATTACCGTTTTAGACACTCATAGTTACAGTTCTTGTTAAATAAATATCTTGCAGCACAGACTATACAGGTTTTCATCTGAGAGAAAACATCCAAATCCTCCTGTTGTGTTTATCAACTCAAAATCCTTTCATCAATTAACCTCCAGAGGTGCTCAAAAAAAGTTGCTATTCCTTCAGTTAAATTCCTGCTGCTTCAGCTGATTTATCACATTACAAAGGCCTGCACTGTGTTGGTGTTTCAGGGAAATTGTATTGAGAAGGCAGGCTCATTTGCATGTGGCTCGCCGAGATTTCTTTGCAGCTCTCTTTACCTTTAAAGAAACGTTGTGTTTGATCCAGGTATTTCCTGGCGGTGAGGAAAGGAGCCTGCCAGCCTCGGCACATTAAACCCTGCAGCTCATAAATGCAGGGGAACGGCCCAGAGTGCTCAAAACAACCCCTTGGCCTTAGCTCCCAATGGCTCAACTCAGCTGCCTGTGGCAAACCCAGAGGGGAGGGCTGCTCCAGAGCTGCTCCCAGATCTTCGTGGCACACGGATCCCACCGGGAGCTGTCCTGCATCAGGTCACAGAGGGGAGCAGAGGCACTGTGCCACTGCTCACCCAGCACCAGGGCAGCAGTTGGCTCCCTGGCCCGCAGGCACCACGCTCACACGCAGACCCTGAGCACTCGCCACCGCTCGAGCCCGCGCTGAGCACTCCCGGAGCTGCTCCCACCGTGGCTGGACACTGAGCCCTGAGTGCCACAGTGGCTGGGCAGGGCCAGCTGCAGGGCCTGCTTCGCCAGCAGATAACCCCTGAGCAGTGGCCAGTTCCTCACTTCAGCAGTTTTCCAACAACCAGAGAACGCTGTGCTGGCAACAACAGACTCAACTCACGGCAGTTTCGAAGGTAAAACCCCCACCAGAATAAAAACGGCTTTTCATGCCCAAACCAGGCTGACATCCATCCCACCCATGTGACAAAGAACGAGCAGAAGCAACCAAAGATCCTCTCTAACATAAATATCTTTTTGTTTTTAAAGCACTTGCTAAGAAATCCACGTTCTTGCCTGGGTTAGCAGTGGCTAAGAGCCAGAAGCTCCCAGCACCACGTGCAACTGGAGAACCCTGGCTGCTGCAGGAGCCACAGGACACCTGGCCTTTGGGCCAAACAGCATGGAAATACCTAGATTTTAGCATTATCCTTGTGTGCTTGTAGGAACACACTTCCTGTCTGCATCACCTGCAATGCTAAAAGCTACCAGAGCTGCTCTCCTGCCTCCCCAGTAATTTGCAGTGCCCAGACTGCACGGCTCAGACAGAGCAGCAATGTGCATTTCCACAGAGCAGCAATGTGCATTTCCACAGAGCAGCAATGCTCCCTGACAAGGAGTCACCTTAATACTGATGGGCACCATACCTCTGCCCCCATAGGGGCAATATTCCAATATCATTTCACCTCAGTGCTGAAATGGCCTGCTGTAATTCTTGTTCAGCCTACCCAGAATAGCACTGAGGACTCCAAACACCATCTCAAGAACAGACACTTTTTCCCCCCCCAAGACTAACATTATTCTACAAATAAATAAACAAAACAGTTATAGCAGCAATACCAAGGCATTCAGCAAATGTTCAATATTAAAGGTACTTAAATATTTACTCCTGAAGCAACACTGGAGCTCACAGTGTGCATTTAAAAAAATAAAATTATTTGCATTACAATAGCACCTGGGAACCCAGTCACAAATAGGACCCTATCGTACAAACACTGAACAAAAAAAGTCTCTGAAAAGCTTTTACACTAAAAAGAACTCCACAGTAATTTCAGCTACATGTTACTGCATTCCCAGGGCTGAGCCCTGAGTGCTCAGCTGCATGAGACAGTAAATATGTTCTTACTCTGAGCACCCCATACATAAATTAAAAGCACAAGGACTCTATGCATCACTGGCCAGCTCTTACCTATCATAAACCCTCATTATTCCACATGAAACTGCAAAGCAGAGACTATTTGTAACATGCTTATTTTTGGCAAATAAATTGTAACATCAAATTTTACATATATATATATAAAAATTTTAGGTATTCCAGCACTACATCTGTTTTTTTCTTCAAACCTCTTCAGTTCTGAAGATGTAAAAACCAGTATGTTTTGGGATTGATTATAAGTCTGTTGTAACGTGGTCTTTACTTGCAAAACACTGTGGCTCACACTGGTGATGGCCTTTTTTTTCTTTTGTCTGAATAATAATTAAACCAAACCAGCTAGATGTTCCAGGGGAGGATGTACACAGGGGTAAAACATGAAGTTACTGCTGTCTGTACCCCAGCCTCTAAATCCTGCAGGTTCCAATTTATGCTGGTTAGAGAAAACAGAGAGAACAGTTTGGAAATGTAAAACACAGTCATACAAAATAAACCCCAAGATGTGTGAGCATTGCCTTTTCATAATTGTGCAGATCATTTAAAAAATATAAATACAAAAACGTATCTCGGCTTCTGTAGTTCTAAAGAAACAACCTGTGACCAATAAATCAGAAAGCTGGGTATCTGCTGCTTGCTAGCTGAGTCTGCCAAACAATTATGCAGTGAAATGTTCTAATTGCACTTTGATTTTAATGTTAAAACCCATTTCCATAATTTCAGTGGATCTTTACAACACCGTTTAATATTTGCCAATGAAGTAAATGAGCTGCAAGTAACATTCACAGATGGTTCATGTTTTCCATTAAGTCTGCAAAATAAGATTCTCTTTGTTTACAAAAAAAAAAAAAAAAAACAAACTTGGATAAATCCCAGGGAGGGGAGCCCTATCCCAGTCAGGAAGGGGCAGCCTGAACCCCTCTCAACACCTACAGGTGCTCCAGAGCTCCACCATGAAGATAAAACATATTTTTCTCTCAAGAGGGAACAAAACCTTGGTCAAGTAAGGAGTTTTGTAACAAACTCTTGCTGCTTTCTTAAGCCAGAAGTCTGGGGTACAACTGCTTTATGTTTAGGTTTAATGAACCAGAGCACTTCAGCTGATAAGGGAGACACAAAACCAGCTTCTCACATGCTCCAACGCCTCTTCTGGGTTTCTCCTCAGATCTCCTTGAGATTAGGGAAGAAGCTCTGCCAAAGATTTTTGTCTGTTTCTGTTTTTGTAAGAATAATTAATATCAGCCTAAATCCAGACCTGTCCGCTCAGAAACGTTTCAAAGAAAAATATCTTCCTTCTTTCTACTACGTGGGATTTTTTTATTTATACAGCAAGGTTTGACTGCTACAGTATTTGAAGTGGCATCGTCCTGACATACTAACCAGTTGAAATTATATTGACCCAGGGTTCCCACAGCAGCTATTGATTGATCACAGTAGGAATTGAGCAGAAAAGGAGAAGAAAGGTCAAAACAATGATGATCTTAAAGCTGTACTTTTGTTCAAGTGTCTACCCTGTGTGGGAATACAGTCCCCAGACTGCAGCTCAAAGTGCTGTCAGAAAGTGGCAAAATGCACAGAGATGTTAATCCAACTTTCTTATGCAGCTCAGAAATCTGAAGCACATTAAGAGGGACTGAATGTTCATTCTGTTGATGCCTCAGTGGAGAGAAGTCACCGTGATTCAAGGGGGTTTGACCTGCTCTAGTTTATAATTTGTTTCAAACACCATGCTGGGAATGATCCTCTCTCATTTCCATTTGTGTGCAACTCTAGTTTTGACCTAAATATTAAATAAAAAAAGGGTGGGGGTAGGATCAGAGGAGATGCGCCCTCATTTTTAGGGGAAAGGCAGGGTGAAGTCCTGCTGCCAAACTGAGAGTGCTGAACTTCCACTGCAGCATGGGGGATGTGTCCTTAGGCTGTGGGGCTCCAGAGGGGCTCTTCACAAGGTTCTAACAGCTCACTCCGAGGCAATAGCTGCACACAAAAAGAGCCAACGGTTCTGCATGGCACAACACTTAAACTGTAACAGAACAAGTGAGAACATCATGATGCTTGTTTACCACTAGCACAAACTGCTGCTGGTTGGATAAGCACCCAAAACATTCCATTAAAGTTCCTGGGCACAGTCTCCAATTAAGGTTCTCAACACAAAATATTTCTTTTTTCATTCAAAGTTTCAGGACAGCACTGGTCGTATTTTTCAAAATTATTTATGTCTGAAGCTGTCACTGACAGTCTAAGCAAGAGAAAGAAAATAAAAACTAACTGCTTCTGTGCACACAGGAATCTATTTCCTGTTTTCAGAACCCCCAGTTCCAGTGTGCAGACTCACAGTTTCTACACAGCAAGCCTAATTTGGGGGATTTTGCAGAATTAGGCAGCACAAGTACATGTTCATCTTAAAACTAAACCTGCTGCATAGGCAGGCATGACTTTGGAGGGCACCAGGCTTACAACAGCCACCTTAAAAGCACAAGAGCCCTAACCCAGCCCCTGTGCATTTACAAATTCTGCACATGATAAAGTACTTAAAATTCACCCTGCAATCATTTCTGCAAAAAAAGGTGGACATAAACCGTCAGATATGGACACTCTTAACCCCAGGGGCAGCATAAATTCTGTACAGTTCTTCTCCACTCTATTTTAGTGCCTGTGCAAATACTCCTTACCTTCAAATGAAACACGTGCAGTGAAACCACAAAACCTCATTAAGAAGTGCTGGCTCCTTGCACCACTTCAGACAATTGAAAATCTCAGCAACTCAGAGATTGCCTATTATTTTCCACTTCTAAACACAGGATGAATAGCTGTGAGGACACACTGCCTGTATCTGGTCCTCAGTCATCACTGAGACACAGTAACTTCCAGGCCTATTTATTTCCGTGCTGCACTTGTAGTTCTGGCTGAATACGAGGCACTTAGGCTGTGATGGCTCACACTGAAGGTGTATCTTGGTGTGATTGCAGCTTGTTTCTCATCCAGCCTTCCTCTGCCTCTTGCCTAGGAGCAATGATCACCTTCCAGCAGCAGGGAGAGGGGGGCTAGGGTCAGTGATCACCAGCGAGGGGAAAAACAAAGCTTTGCTGGAGCACTTTGCTTCTGCTCAGGTCACTCAGCCTGGAGTCAGATGTTTCTGTAGAATGTGCCTTCTTTATTATTATAACACAGACACTTCTATTTTTGCTGTTAGCATTATTTTCAGTAATATCAGGGACTAGGTATCACATAGAGGACACCGACAACACAGGAAAACCTACTGCTACTGAACTGGAAGAGAGACTAAAAGCCCCTGAAGTACAAACACAGAAAGCAAACTGGCATTTTGGAGGGAATTTTCAAACCTGTTCATCTAGTGTGGGGTGGGGCATCTCCTCCTCAGGAAATGCAGTAACTCCTCTAAGGATCTCTCCTTGGCAAGTGAGCTTCTGGTACTGGCTGTGAGAGTCTGCTTCACAAATTAAGAACTTTATCCTAATGCAGGGACTCAGCTGACCCATTTTGATGCCTCCTCCTCTCTCTCAGCTTTTTGGGTTTGGCCTTGCTGCCCTCTTACAGAACTTAATTGGCACCTTCCAGCCAAAGCAAAAAAAAAGCCAAGGCAATGGTAGTGCTCCAGTTTATGTGGGTTCTTGGGCCAAAATTAAACGTAAATCACTTGGAATTTCCAGTCCAGTGTCTCAATGACAGGTGCTGTAACCAAGGGGTGCTGCCTCTACTGACCAGGCAGAGCAGATTTGGGGCAACAATATTTGTTCATTTCTCCTGAATGAGCCTACATGACGAACGTGCAGAGCCTGAGTTATTAACCCACTGAAACTTCTGGGCTGTGGCCCTGCCTGAAGAGCACAAGCCCTGCAGGAACAGGCCTGCACAGTGAGCTGAAGTGCTGCTGGCCTGGGGAGCAAAGCCCAGGCACTCCACCAAAGCTCTGGCAGGAGCTGCTGGCTGGGCACAGATCCCACAGCCCCTCAAATCCCCCTGAAACCATGGAGAGCAGCTTGCTCCCTGCCCTGCCCTGTGAGAGGCTGGGGTCAGCATTATGGACAGACACAGCACCTATTTGTTAGGCCTAAAGGTGCCTTTGGAACACCATGTGCTTCTTTTCCAACTCTTCTTCAAAACTCAGTGTTTGCACCTAACTTAACTTCTGTAGGCCTTATGTGGCAACAGTGTTAATTGAGTAAATTGCTTCAATACCAACAATCCCAAATTATTTCACCTTTCTCAGCCAAACACCTCTCTCTCCCTCTTGCTTAGATAAGCATCCCTGTTCCTACTCTCACAACCCTTTTCCCTCATACTCCAGGTGAATCTGTCCAATTCCAAGAGTCTGGCTCTCCTCAAAGTGCTCCTGCAGCCCCACTTTGGGGCAGGGTGGCCCTGGCCGCTGGCAGATGCCCTCCCAGCCCTCTCTCAGCAGGACAAGGGGATGGAAACACAACAAGTTTGTGAGTGGAGATGAAGCAAGAGCACTCAGCAATTGCCATCCCAGACAAAGATTTGACTTAGAGAACGGAAGAGATTCATTTAACTCAGGGCCAATTAAGATAGACTTGGCTAGTGAGAAACAAAGGCAGAACCTAAACCACTTTGCCCCCCACACTCCCCTTTTCCCAGCTCAACCTCAATCCCTCAGCCACCTCCTCCCTACTCAGAACCATCTCCAAGCCTGAGATTTTTTTTTTCCATCTCTCCCAAAAAAATTTAAAGTAGAACAAACAGGCTTGCATCAAGTAACACTCACTGTATTATCCAGCGCCATTATTGTCTCAAGGCACAAATGTCTTCACTGACAAAACACTTTTCTCCCAAAATAGAAAGTGCATTCTGAATTTCCTCATTCCTAAGAAAGAGCCTTACAGCCACTGTGGTGCTCACAGGAGCAGAACTGCTGCACCATAAAGCCTCCCCCCAACACCTGGCTCCTCACCAGCAGCTTTTCTTCATTAGGACATCACCCCTGGAATGTGCCTGTGGGGTGGAACACAGCTGTAGCTCCTTTCAGCTTTTCACCTTCAGGTGTAGCTCCTTTCAGCTTTGTATCTTACTCCCGGACCAGTAGCAAAATAAACAGAAAAATATAGAAACAAACACCAGGAAAAAGAGAAAATCCAAGCTTAGCAAATACCTAGTTTTAAAATAATTGTGGGGAAAACAATGGTTTGCATCTAGCATAAACCTATGAGACAGTGTCCAGATGTTTTTAATTAATATAATTACAAGTGCGTCCACTGAGCTGAATTTCACAGGTGAAGGCAATCTCTGATTTAGCAGCAATGAAATAAAATAAAATAAAATGAAATAAAATAAAATAAAATAAAATAAAATAAAATAAAATAAAATAAAATAAAAATTTTTAAATTACATAAAATGAAATAA
>VZRX01006079.1:31541-46541 GCA_013398075.1 Notiomystis cincta
AATAAAAATAAAGTAAAATAAAAATAAATAACATAAAATAAAATTTAAATTACAAAAAAAGAGTAGTTTATTCTGTTTCAATGAGAGTATGTGGCTGCAAACATTTTAGGTTATTGCATTTTACATGAATCTATGTCAGTATTTTTATCACACAACTAAAGAGTGTGCCCAGAATGTGAGCTGCACTATAACAAACCTGGTATATACAACAGCTCCTCAAGTATTGGGGACTTGGCTGAAGAGCTTTTGAGTTTTAAGGAATATATTTTTCTATAAAGCAGCTGCAGAAAATCAGCTGGTGACCTGTTTCTGACACACACTCTGCTGTATTATCCAGTGCCATTTAAAGCACCACACAATTGAAATAAGAAAGTGGGAAACAAGGATGTATGATAATACCTGCTACTGAGCCAGTCAAACTGCACCAGAATTTTTTTTTCATTTTATTTTGTTAATACTAAGACCATTAAAAAAAAATCAATCTTAAGTCTTCCAGCTCTCAAGTTTGAATGTTTAAACCAGTAAAATGTTCTACTTCTGGGCTGCCTTTTCAATAGCAGTTTCCAAACCAGAGGACTCTGGAGGAAAGTTCTTTTGTAGTGCACACAGGGTTGGGAAGAGTGTAGAGGTGGTTCAGGTTGCTGTTGGTCAGCCCTCAACCTGCTCAGGGGACTGCCTGGCACTTTGCATGGACAGATGGGAAGAAGACTGGCAAAGTTTTCCTCATGCAGAAATTTAATGGATGGCTGTCTATAAGAAAAGTCCCTTTTAATGGTTATCTTGGAGGTAGAGTGAGGACAGCTTTGCTGACCCCTCTTAAAGGTTCTCCCTTATTGTCCAAGTGCTGCAGATTGAGGGAGCACCTCTGTAATTTTTTCCAGTCCTTGAAACCCCCCTGTTATTCAAACAGATCTGGCAAAGCCAGCAACATCCATGCAGGAAACACAGGCTGGCTTTTCCTGTGCCATTGCAGCACTGCAGGTTTTCTGCACGAGCTGACAGTGAACACTCCAGCTGTGCATGGACCACATCTGCCAGGGAGGTGTGCTGCTGCAGCAGAGGGACAGGCACTGCTGGGGCTGCTGGCTGGGCTAACAAGGGTGCTGAGGGCCTGATGCTGCTGCTGTTCCACCCGTGGAACAACCCCCTGTCTAAGCCTGTGCAGGGCTGCTTCAGCCCAGGTGAGAGAGATGCTGCTCCACACCTCCCACAAGGAGAAGGAGAAAATGGAGCTTATCTATTTTACAGCTTTGCCTTTTTTTTTTTTTGTTAAAGTTGGTACTTTGAACTGAGGTTGTTTTAAGTGTCTGGTACCCAAGGGAGCAGCAGTGCAGAGGCAAATTGCCCTCATTGGTAAATACAAATTTAAGTGTATGAGCTGAAAGCTCTTCTTCTCTGCAGTCAGTGGCTAAACAAGCCCAGATTTGTTCCAGCGGGAGATCACCTAAAAGTGCCAGGTCCTGGAGGCGAAGAACCACAGCTAAATACCTCAAAAATGGTATAAAATGTATTTTGTTGACTGTCTTTGGCCATTACTGACTCAGCTGAGCCCAGGGTGTGGTGTGGACAAGAGCCCAGTATCTGTGTTTGAGGAAAGTAAAGGAAAAGTCGTGCCAGGAATCTTGTTACTTATGCAGTAGGGTATTAAAAACAGCTTAGACTAGCCAAGAATAATTATTTAATTTGAATTCTTACTAAATGAGGTGCTTAAGAAGTTCAGGGGAAGTAGCATGTCAGGAGACCCAGTTTCAAGCCTATGATTCTTCTATATCCCCACTTTTTTATTTCTTCATATTTAAAGTACTTAATTAATCTATACAGAGTTCTTAATACAATACAGTTGATTAACGCTAGTAATTTCAGTGCCTTTTTAATATAACAAATCTCTTCTGAGAAATGTTCCCAGTTAATGATCTGTGTCATTTTTTAAAGTTTGCCTTCTGACTAATTTTAGTGGAAATATCATTAAATTCTTCATTATACTTATTTATAGCAAGGGCTGAATTGGATTTTAGATGTTATGATTTTACCATAATAAAGACCTACAGCTCTCAAAACACACTATTCTGTCTGCTTTTGGAGCTCTAATATGAAGTTTGGGAACTAAGAGCAGCTCTAAAAAAAAGCAGCAATGAGGAGGAGGTTTTTTGAGTCTGGTCAGTGTCACTGGAGGTGCTGGTCCACACTGCCCACACTCTGCCAAACCTCCCAAATCTCCCCTCCCATGGCTCTTTTTGGTGCTTGCACTGCAGCATCCCAATCCCCAGCAGCACCTGCAGAGAGCCCAGAGGCTGAGCTGGAAACTGGAAGGATGGAGAGGTGCAGAGCCTCCCTGCTGTGGGATGAGTGAGTGCTGGCATTGCTCTGCTCCTTCCAGAGCCAAATTCCCGAGGGCTCCTTGTCCTCTCTGCTCCCCACATGGGGGGGCTGCGTTTGCTGTGTCCTCTCTCTCTCCGTGCTGGGCTTGTGCCAGGGGCTGGTGGCACTGGAAACCCCAAAGGGCTTGGAGATTCAACAGGAGCCCCCCACTCCAGTCAGGGGGCACAGCACGGGCACACTTGGACTGGTGGCCAGGGGGACAGGTTTCCTGGCCAGCCCCTGCTCTGAGGAGGGGCAGGGAGCAGCAGTCACGGCTTTCACTACACACAGCTTTTATCAGCAGCCTCTCCCTTAAGCTTTTATCTTCTGTCTTTTCAGTTGGCTCAGAAATAAGGCAAAAATAACTGTATTTCGACCATTTATTTTCCTAAGAACATTGTTTTCACCAGCTCTACTGTAAATAAACACAAAGTAAATGTTGGTCTCTGCTTTTTAAACAGAAGTGCTGGGGGCTTTATTTATTTTTGTACAGAGTATTTTTTTGTACTTCTGAGCAAAGCAGACCCTGGGACAAAAGGGTGGCTGTGCCCCAGGGTTCCATGCAGGAAGGGCAGGTGGAAGAGCCAGGAGCACCAGTGTCCCCCCTGTTCCTCCACCAGAACGAGCAGAGGTGACTGCCTTGATCTTGGCTGTAGGAAGTGTAATTTATTTTTTCCCATGCTTGTGGTCCTCCAGGACCACACAGCTCTTCTCAACAGAAGGCAAAGCAGAGCTGCTCTGCACTGGCAGCTTGGGATGCAGCTTGGGATGCAGCCACAGCCACATGGGATGCAGCTTGGCCCCCACACTCCCCCTCCCTACCCCAGGGAAGCCACCCCTGTCCCCAGGTGTCACCTGCACAGTCTCCTTGGCTTGCCCTTCCTTTCATTCAAGGGCTCTCCTCCTCTCCCTGTCCCCTCCTGCCCCCTTTTCATAGCTGGCCTCTTTTCCAAGGCTCAGGGGGAAAGCTGGGCACAGGTTGCTCAGGTTCTGCTTCAAAGCCCTGTGGAGATGCTGAGTGCCAGGTCAGCCTCCCTGCCTGGCACAGCCAGACTCAGGGCTCAAAGGACAGCAGGAATTTCTGAACAACAGGATTCCAGCCCAGGCAGAGCTGAGTGGCAAACGTAGCTGTGGTGGCTGGTGTGGGTGTAATCCATCACATGAGTTATACATTCCAGCATATTTATGCATCTCCCTTTAATTCTTACCACTTTACTGGACAGAGCACGATGTTTCCCCCACCATTATATCAGAGCTTGAATTAAGGCAACTTCCTCGTTAGGGGGTGAGGGTTTGGTTGGCTGGACTTTTTTAATTGCTACTTTTAAATTCTACTGAAACAACAAGTAAACAAATAAAAAAATCGTTAGAGAGAGGCAGCTCAACTTAGATGAAAGTTTTACAGCACAGAGCTCTGCTTTCCAAAGCAGCAAATCCAGTCACCGGGTCATTAGCACAGCGTGCAGCGCCGCAGAAACGAGGAACATTAGAACTCGTGTCGTTTGCAAGATTTACTAATATTTCAATGTCTTAACAGCAACGTTTCAGCCTAAAAGCTTCCCAAAAGGCACTTAAACATTCGAAACGCCAGCTCCAAACGGCTGCGGATGCATTTACTCATTACGAGCGTGTTTAAAACAACGCCTGGGCTGGCTGGTGGCGGCTCTGGGGCTGCACAGGGGAGGCAGGGCGGGGGCAGGGGAAGGAGCATCCATCCATCCATCCCTCCATCCAACCATCCCTCCATCCCTCCCTGCTCTGCCCCTCTGCGGAGCGCCGCTGTCCGCGGCCGGGCTGCCGCAGAAGCTAACGCTGATTTCGACCCGGGCTGGATTTGCTGCTTTGAGCACGTCAAGTTAATTTCATGCTGAATAAGGGGGGAACTTAGGCCTGTCACAGCGCTCTGTATCAGTCAGGGGCTAAGAACAAAGGCTCCGAAAGCCCAGTGGCCGCGTGTGCCATGTGCTGCAGGGGGAACGCCAGGGGCTCTGTGCTCTTCCTGAGGGAGAGGAGGTGGCTGCGGACAGGTCTCTATTCCATGGAAAATTACTTTGCACAAAGCTCCCAGCACAGGGGGAGGCAGCCTCTGGGAAGAACGGCTCTGCCAGGCTGTTGGGGATCGCCCTCTGCCTGTCCATCCCTTTCCCCAGGTTTCTCTCGTTTTTAAAAACGAGCCCAAAGGAACCCCTGCTGTTTAAAGTCAGGTTGAGATACAGACAGAGTAGGAATCTTTGAGGGGTTCTTTTATTTGTTTTGTTGGGGTCTTTTCCTCAGCTCCAGAATCTATGTTATGCTCTTAAAGTCTTTACTCTCCATTTGATCTTCTCAGGCTCCTTCTTTCATAGTAGGAATTGCAAAAAAAAAGCCAAAAAAATTTAAAAAAAAAAAGCTTAAAAAAATCCTACTGACTTATTTAGGCAAACTGCTTCTCGTGCATCAAATACAAAAGTAAGATCTCAGAAACCCTTCATAAGCTGCACCATAGGAATGCAATTGCTACTGAAGACAGTGTGTGATCACAGTTGCTCTCTTTCAGAAGTAATCTTTAAAACTTTAGCAATATTTCCAGTAAAGCAATCTTAGCCACAAGCAGCTCCACATGGAGGGGCAAGTCCCAGATGTTTTACAGATGCCCATCACGGGGCATTTCCCAAACCTCTGCATGGCCCATCTCGAGGCTTTCTCAGTTTTAAGCTAAACTGTGAAAGATGCAGGGCCTGGCAGTGCACCCTTCCCTAACAGTAAAAAGCCTTCTGCATTGTTTTGTATCACTCTTCAGCACGTTTCTTTTATTGTTATGCAAGGAAGGAATGTCCTGTGGCAATTTTTCTATTCACCTACAAGCTACTGGCAATTCTTCTATTCAGGGCGAGATAATTAAAGGTGACTTGAAGAGTTAAGCCTCTAAACTTCCTGACAAGGCTGTTGGTTCCCTTCTCCTACATAAGTCTTTGTCCTCTTCCTGCACATTATCATCAGATTCACAGAAGAGTTGCTTTGCTTTCACAGTTGAGATTCCAGGAAAATTCAGCTTCCAATTCCTCTTAAATAACTTACCTAGGTTGGGCTATTATACAAAATGTTCAGGAAAGCATAAGGTCGAAAAGGATTTAATTAATTTGTCCTGTGCATGTGGAGGAATGCAACTCAGCGGGAGAAAAGCCTCAATTCTATGTTTTCTTCAAGGTCAAATTTATCTTTGAGGGCTAAAGGAGAAATTCTCTGTGCAGAACTGTGGGAAAAGAGAGCGAGCAGCCTCCGTTCCCTGTGGCACAGGAGGACTGGAGCCGGGAGTGGCAGAGGAGCAGCTGTAATGGATCCCCTGGGGCTGGGCCGTGCCCTGTTCCTCCCCCAGGACAGCTGGCAAAGCACTGCCTGGCTCCTGAGCTCCAGCAGCTGTGACCTTACAGGAGGGTGGCACACCTGAAGGTACCGCACAGAGCAGCTGTGACCTTACAGGAGGGTGGCACTGGTGAAAGTACCACACTCAGCAGCTGTGACCTTACAGGAAGGTGTCCCACATGAAGGTATCACACACAGCAGCTGTGACCTTACAGGAGGGTGGCACAGGTGAAGGTATCACACACAGCAGGTGTGACCTTACAGGAGGGTGGCACTGATGAAGGTATCACACTCAGCAGCTGTGACCTTACAGGAGGGTGTCCCCCATGAAGGTACCACACACAGGAGCTGTGACTTTACAGGAGGGTGGCACTGGTGAAGGTACCACACACAGGAGCTGTGACCTTACAGGAGGGTGGCACTGGTGAAGGTACCACACAGAGCAGCTGTGACTTTACAGGAAGGTGGCACACCTGAAGGTACCACACAGAGCAGCTGTGACTTTACAGGAAGGTGGCACACCTGAAGGTACCACACTCCCCTGAGCCCCTGCAGGTGCACAGCCTGTGCTCCCCATGGCAGCCCAGCGTGGCCATCCCTCACCTGCTCTGCCTGGCACAGCTGCCACCTCGGAGTCCACACCCAGGCAACTCCCTGCGAGGCCCAATAGCCCTCAGGAGGATGCATTAGTGTGCTCCAGCCTGTATTTATTCTAGTTTATGATATATTTATTGAGTTGTGTTACCTGTTTGGTACCACCCAGCTCTGTGGAGGGGCTTGTCCCCAGTTTAACCTCAGGGAGGGCTGGAGCCACTGGGGGCTGGGGTTGGTGGGTTTAATGTGCAGCTTCCCAAAGCTCATCTGCTTCAGGGGCTCAGCATCCCTCCTGTTGTGTGCCCAGGAGGGGCAAGATAGTTGTCAATTTTCCTGCTTTGGTGGAGTTTTCAACAAAGGAATGAAATGCCCTCAGTGAGTTCAAAACCCTTTTCTTCTAAGGAACTACATAGTGAATGAAATATGATGGGCAAGGATCAAAATAAAGCTAGCCTGTGACTCATACAAAATATACATAGCTGCACCAAACCAGCCCTTTAATTAGTTTATTCTAAAATCCTGAAATTCTTTCTCCCTGGAAAAATATTTTTAGCCATAACTTACAAAAAAAAAAAAGGGATCAATTTGTTTTTAGACATCCATTCCTCAATTTACAGAAATCAGATCACTTTAAATGTTTGTGTGCTCTGGGCTGAGCCCCAAAAGTGAGCACATTTAAACTGGTCTCTCTTCTCTGATTAAAATACATTGTTGATGTTGCCTGCTCGTGCTTACACAACAGAGAATGGAAAACTTTCACTTTTGAAGCTGTCTGCTTTTCTGCAGCATGTTCACAAACACCAGAGACCTTATGACTTTTCCTTTTAGCAGCCTTCAGGTTATTTAAAATTCCTAGGACCTACTCAGTCAGCAACCCACCTTCCCTTACCTCAATGCTATGTTCCTTCTGCAGACATGCAGCGTTGCCAACACATCTTATCTTTCCTTTCTTCTTTCCTGTTTATTTATTTAAATCTTCAAAAGCAATTTGGACAATATGGAGAAGAAAATTAAGTTGAGGAGGGAAATTAGAAGGGAGAAGAACTTTCGTGGTTGTAGAAAAAGTGCAGAAATCTCACAGTAAAAAAAAAAAACAAACATAAAACAAAAAACAAGTTAAAACTGTCCTTTGTGGAAGTTCTAGGCAAAGAAGTCTCCCAAAATTGGACCACATCTCTTCAAATTACTTCAGTCTCTTAAAAACCTGTTTTGTCCAAAACAACTTGAAAACACCTGAAAATTCCCATTAAAATAAGGGAAAGGGCATTGGGGGAGTTTGAAATACCCTGTGTGTGCTCTGGTGTGCAGTGACAGTGCTCTGCAGATCCCTGGGCAGGTAGGGCAGGTCAGTGCTGCCCATGGCATCTGCTGGCACCTGATTCCTTCTGATCTTCAACAGCAGTGAGTTACTTGGGTTTCACTTTCCCAAATCTCCAGCTGCCCTACAAGAATTCATTTTATTGGGGATTTCTTAGGGTGTTCCACTAATGGGACAGCAGCCCTGGGCCCCCAGTCCTATGCTGGGCTCCACAGAGGTATGAAATTCTGGAGATTGGTGACAGGATCAGGCTGACTAAAGGACAAAGAGACAGGCAGCTGGGGGAGAGCACAAATTTGCATGTATTTCCATTATTTTGGCACTGGGCAAAACGATTTCTGTATTGACTTCCCCTCAAAGCCAGGGAGAATAAAGCCATAAAAGAAGATTATCAGAAAGTAGGCCATGTTGCTCTGCTTATCATATTCATGTTGCCACTTCTTATTTTCCAGAGGTGGGCGATTTCAGAGAGGATTCAGAGTGGATGGCTGGTGCAGCACACCCTGGTGATGTGTGCCTTCCTCTTAATCCCAGGGCACAAACCATGTCCTCACATCCCAAGGGTTATAGATCCCAAGGGTTATGGATCATTCCTGCCACAGGAATCAGGCATTGAGAGCCAATGCTAGGGGAGGATAGGGGGCAATACTGAATTTTTATAGCATGGCCTAGCAGAGGGTCATGCTTAAAAAATAATAATAATTAAAAAAAGGCATATATCAGAATCTAGGGACATCCCATAGGAATTTCTTGTCTCTCTGGCAGAATTTACCAGCTGTAGCAACATGCATATTTCTCCCTCTATTCTTAGTGTAAGAGAACTCCCAATAAAAGCTGCTTTTCAGCTTCACAGATGAAACTATTTTTTTTCTCTTGCTTGCTATTTTTCCTGAAAGAACTTTGTTTGCTTTTTAACTGTAGAGCAAAAGAGGGCCCCAGAAATTTCAAGTGTGTGATGAAACCTCAGTTACACAGCTCATCAGCTGAGTCTGTGAATTAACAATGTCTGTATCCCCGGGCCATCATTCTTCTCAAATAATAGGGAGCTGGATCATTGCCCTTCTGGGTGAGCATCAAAAGTTGTGGCCAAGAAGATGTGAAACATTGCTTCTAGAAGAATAAAGGTGAGGACAGCAGAGGCACTCGGAGCTGCAAGTGCAACTGCTCACTTCATTAAAAAGGTGGCAAATCTGTGGGTGGCGAAATCAAACAGAGGTGGGAGTGTTGCAGCCATGATCTTCCATGTTTTCTCCAGCACTGCAGAGCTAAGATATCACCTCTCACTTCAACATTTGACAGATTATATTTTATATGTCAGGCACCTCACAAACTTGAATTTCATTTTAATACTCTGGTAAAGCCTCCCTCCTAGTAATAATGTTCTGCTTTCTGCTTTATAAACCACCAGAAAATCCATATGTTTCATGTTAATTCTGTTGAAAACACCTTGAATTCAATATCCTTTTAGAAATTTTGTTACACATTTCCAGCCTTAGAAATTCTTATTTTGAAGACCTGCATCAAAGGGCAGGTTTAAACCTTAGCTTAAAAAAAACCCTCCATATGCTCTGCTGGAGGTGTAGATAGTGGAATCTTTTTTTCCTACAAAGCATGTACAACCTAGTTTAATTGTTATTATGGTCCCTCCCCATTGCTTGCTTTCCACTGTTACACAATAACCTCCTTTTGTTAGAAAGCAGCAATAAAATTAGGTTTAACTACATCCCCTACTGATGGCCTTGAAACTTTATGGCCTCTCTCCTGACACCCCATGCACATGAGAATGCTCAAACCAGCCTTATTCTTTCTTAGGACAGGAACCAAACTCCTGAATAAATCAGAGTTCTTTCCAGTGGAAGACTTTTTCCTAAATTGCATTTATGCAACTTGTAATTATATTTCACGTGAAGTACCAGGAAGGATTATGGGGAATAGGAGAGCACCTACTGTAAGTATCTATTTCCCATAGAAGCCATCAGGGGAAGTTATTAGCCCTTTGTGGTTGTAAATAATGAATTCAATTCAATATTTGGGGTTACCTGGGGTTTAAATTGGTACTGATCTTAGTCTAATGTTTCCAATTTCAGGAATTGAAACACATTACTATCTGCCTTTGCCAGCATGCAAAATGTTAATCTTGATAGATTACATTAATCTTTATAGAGAGCACTTTTTGTTCCACTTATATTTCAGGATCTTAACTCCTCGACATAAGGATGCTTTAGCTCTTTATATTGAGAACACTGCACATTTATTTTAATTGGATAACTGAGCTTTTCTGCTTACTGAGCTGTCTGCCTGACATTTGCAAAATGCAGCTTTTTTTTTCCCCCCAACATAACCTAGCTGTTCATTTTTATAAGGCCTGTCATCCAAAATGCAGAACCTAATCCTTAATTAGTTGTCATATTTGTTTAGATGTTATACATCATCCATTGGACTGAACTGTTTGGTTTACTGTCCTTTCATAATGTCCATTAAATGATTATTTTTGCATTCACTTATGTTTTATTTAACAGTTTTCCTACATCCTGAACTCCTGACTCACAGGCCCTTTGCTAAAGAGTGGAATCATTAAATGGGCTGGGCACAGAGGCTGCCAGGCAGTGAAGGGTAAATCACAGCTAACAGAGCAAACCCAGCCAGCAGGGCTGAGCAGGGAGGAGGCTGGAGGGCTCTGAAGTACCTTAACAACAAGCTTTTCTCCAGCTGGGATTTTCAGCTGCAAATCCCTTTTGGAACAGGAGCTACAAGGAGCCAGTCTGTGCCATGGGAAGGAGAAGGGACGCTCCACTGCCACCCGATCCCTTTAACCAAGCAGCAGCGTGGTGGAGGCAGGTTTTATCCACTCTCATGTGCAACAGGGACTGGAATCCAGGCCAGTCCCAGCTAACAGACTGTTGTAGGAGTTTCTCAATGGCTGATTGTTTAGGGAAATGGAAGGTCTTTAACAGAAGAGCTGAGAATAACCTAACCCAACACAGAGCAACTACAAGTGGGAAATAATTCCTATATGAAGCTGAGCCAAGAGAAGACTTTTAAAAGCAATCTCCCACATCCCTTTGTGAATGCCTTGATTGTGATGCCAGTGGGCATGGCAATCTCCTCCACCTTCCCTTCCACCCCCCAACTCATTCTTTGTGCCCCTGCCAGGCACTGCAAAGCACACAAAGCAAGGTCACCGACCCCGGGTGCCCTGGCAGGACATTATGTAGGAATCTGAAGAGTGACAGCAGCTGCTCCAGAGAGCTAAAACAGCTGAGCAGGAGCTGCTGGCCCTGAATGCTGCCTGCCTGTACACCTGAAAGGACCTTGTTGTTTCCAGGTCCCTGCATGGATACAACTCCAAGTATCTGCCCCATCTGTGTCCCAGGCAGCCTCAGCCAGGGAGCCACAGCTCTGCTGCAACTGCACTGCCACTGCCATTGCCACTCATCCCTTGTCTGTGTGGGCATAGGAAATATACCCACAGAATTAAATCATGAATAAAACCCTTCCTTTTCCAAGTGAGGATATAAGGACGAGCTCTTGGATCTAAAAGTACTTCTAATATTTTTCCTCCCTGTGCTCATCTCGGTCTTACCTCAGGAAAAGCTTCAAGCTGGTGGTGTAGTGGCACAGACTGCCCATCTCTTCCTCTGATCCTAGTCTGTGTCCACTGTGCTTTTGTGAAGTGCTGAGAGACAATTATTGGTATGCAGAGCACTAAGGAAGTGCTGGAGAGGCACGAAAGCTGCCTGGAAAGTCTGGAAAGACTTGGCATAAAGCTCCTGTTACAGTGAGAGGTGAAGCATATGCCCTTTAGGTATAAATGAAGCATCAAGATAAACTTTTATAATACTGGTAAAATGACTCTTTTTGATGAGACTTTCATAAATTCTTCAAAGACCTCCCAAAATCATTGTCTCCCTTCTGATCTCACCTCCCACTCGAATCTTCTCTTCCCACTGAAACAAGGTTACTTTTTATTTTACTTTTTTTCTTCTTTTTTCTTCTCTCTCTTACACCTACCAAAATGATGATATTTCAGCTCCACTTTAGGGAGGAAATGATTTGCACAGCCTTTTTTCCTCATGCATCTGTACTGTAAAACTGAAAAAATGTGGCAAGAGGAACATGTCAAACTTGCAAAAAAATCACTTGAGGCAAGAAACAGCAATATGACATGACAGCAATTGAAACTGAAGACAAGGTTCCCAGAAAGTTAAAGAAAATTAAATTCCAGTTAAAAAAAGGATCTTAAAATTTTACCCAAATTGGAAGCTAATAAACAACTTGAATGCCCAAAAAGATGATCAAGGACAGAGTAGTACAGAACTTCCTACACAGGGACAGCTCTAAGATCTTCTATAAAGCTTCAATTTAATTTTGGTTAGACAATTAAAGCTGTATGGGAATTTTAAATAATTGGAATAAAAATACCCTGCAAAGATGACTGCCTTTTGTCTTTTGATTACATGCAGTGCCTTCCTTATGCTCTGTCCAATTGTGCAACAAATACAAAGTTTTTATTAATTTAGCATGTGTTGGCTACAAGAAAGGAAGCACTACTGCATTAGACATAAATAATGATACCAGATGAGAGCAGATGAATACAACCATGTGAAAATTATGTGGCATTTCAGGTTCTCCATGTGTGTCATGTATTTATCTGCCAAGCTGCTTCTCACCTGCCTTCAGCCCAAATCTTGCCCATTATTACCACCTCAGTCATCTCACCCAGCCACTGAGGGAAGCAGAGCCAATGGATCTGTCAGGCCTGATGTGCAGGAGAGTGCATTTGGACATGTAGTGCTTGTATGTCACATAAAGATATAAATTAAGCACAGCAAAATGTCTCCCCACCATTCCTGGCAAACATCAGGGTTTCTTCTCTTTAGCTTCCTGATTCAGGCACTTGGTAGAATAAAGCTAAACTGCAACCCAAGCAATACTGAATCCTTTATCTCTGCCTTGTCTTCCTCTGCTAAATTAGAGTATAATGGGAACCCAGGTAGAAGAGTCACATAATTCTGTTGGTGTGCATGTGACCCGGCCAAGGCCATCACCCCCATCTGGACCTGCTGGGCACACCCAGACCTAGAGCATGGGGACACCTTTCCTGTGGCTTGGGCTGCACACCTGGCAGTGCCTGGAGGAGCCTTGGGCAGCAGGGCTGGCAGTGCCTGGAGGAGCCTTGGGCAGCAGGGCTGGCAGTGCCAAGGAGAAGCCTTGGGCTGCACACCTGGCAGTGCCTGGAGGAGCCTTGGGCAGCAGGGCTGGCAGTGCCTGGAGGAGCCTTGGGCAGCAGGGCTGGCAGTGCCAAGGAGAAGCCTTGGGCTGCACACCTGGCAGTGCCTGGAGGAGCCTTGGGCAGCAGGGCTGGCAGTGCCTGGAGGAGCCTTGGGCAGCAGGGCTGGCAGTGCCAAGGAGAAGCCTTGGGCTGCACACCTGGCAGTGCCTGGAGGAGCCTTGGGCAGCAGGGCTGGCAGTGCCTGGAGGAGCCTTGGGCAGCAGGGCTGGCAGTGCCAAGGAGAAGCCTTGGGCTGCACACCTGGCAGTGCCTGGAGGAGCCTTGGGCAGCAGGGCTGGCAGTGCCTGGAGGAGCCTTGGGCAGCAGGGCTGGCAGTGCCAAGGAGAAGCCTTGGGCTGCACACCTGGCAGTGCCTGGAGGAGCCTTGGGCAGCAGGGCTGGCAGTGCCTGGAGGAGCCTTGGGCAGCAGGGCTGGCAGTGCCAAGGAGAAGCCTTGGGCTGCACACCTGGCAGTGCCTGGAGGAGCCTTGGGCAGCAGGGCTGGCAGTGCCTGGAGGAGCCTTGGGCAGCAGGGCTGGCAGTGCCAAGGAGGAGCCTTGGGCAGCAGGGCTGGCAGTGCCAAGGAGGAACATTGGGCAGCACGGCTGGCAGTGCCAAGGAGGAGCCTTGGGCTGCACACCTGGCAGTGCCAAGGAGGAGCCTCTGGAACAGCTCTCCTCGCTTGCTTCCCTGGCCCTGGTGTGCCCAGAAACAGACACTGCCCACGACAGCGAGGGCTCGGGGAGGTCACTGGAATTTGGAAGTCTGGAAGGTTCCTTTTTCACCCCTGTGAACAAACCCCAAATACTCCCCTGAAAGCCACGGCTGCTGCTGGTGGTGGAGCCATGTCAGCTCTGGAAGCAAACCCTCAGCCCCGTGTCCCCTCTGCAGGCAAACCTTCAGCCCCGTGTCCCCTCTGGAAGCAAACCCTCAGCCCCGTGTCCCCTCTGCAGGCAAACCCTCAGCCNCTGTGTCCCCTCTGCAGGGAAACCCTCAGCCCTGTGTCCCCTCTGCAGGCAAACCTTCAGCCCTGTGTCCCCTCTGCAGGGAAACCCTCAGCCCTGTGTCCCCTCTGCAGGCAAACCTTCAGCCCTGTGTCCCCTCTGCAGGGAAACCCTCAGCCCTGTGTCCCCTCTGCAGGCAAACCTTCAGCCCTGTGTCCCCTCTGCAGGGAAACCCTCAGCCCTGTGTCCCCTCTGCAGGCAAACCTTCAGCCCTGTGTCCCCTCTGCAGGGAAACCCTCAGCCCTGTGTCCCCTCTGCAGGCAAACCTTCAGCCCTGTGTCCCCTCTGCAGGGAAACCCTCAGCCCTGTGTCCCCTCTGCAGGCAAACCTTCAGCCCTGTGTCCCCTCTGCAGGGAAACCTTCAGCCCTGTGTCCCCTCTGCAGGGAAACCCTCAGCCCCGTGTCCCCTCTGCAGACAAACCTTCAGCCCCGTGTCCCCTCTGCAGACAAACCCTCAGCCCCCTGTCCCCTCTGCAGACAAACCTTCAGCCCCGTGCTGTGCTGGCTGCCCCAGGCCGGCGGTGGCAGCTGCTGAGGCTGCGGGCACGGACAGAGGGACGGACACAGGGACAGAGGGACGGACACACGGACAGCAGCCCTGGGCAGGCAGGGCTGGTGCTCCCTGGGCCCAGCCCCAGCAGGAAGAGCCCCGTGCCCACGGGCAGAGCGTGGGGGGCACGTGGAGCCTCTGTGGGCACAGCCCTGGCACCAGCACGGAGAGCAGGGAAAGCAAAATGACTTGGAACACCAACGGATTTGTACCTTTTCAGACTAAGCTTTTATTTTGATATTACAAACCATTTTTCTTTATTCACAAATCACGGTTGTGATATAAACACTAATTTCTAAAGACAGATATACACATTTTCTGGGTTTGTAGGGTTGTTTTTTTTTTAAATCTGTTTAGAAGTCACTATATTCCACATATGGTAGTAATAATTTTTTCATAAGTCATATTATCAGTAGTTATTTATATAAGTGAAAACATTCCCAATATATATTGTAAAAAAATTTCAAATGCTTTTCTTACATAACTATTTCAGACATACATTTTAAAATGACTACTAGGAGTACTGTAGGAGTTTTATAAACAAAATATTTTCTAATATGGG
>VZRX01006079.1:51541-95897 GCA_013398075.1 Notiomystis cincta
AGATATAACCACACATCTTGATGGAAAAAAAAAGAGAAAAAAGCAGAAAACAGTTCAGTAAGTACAAACTTCCAAATGTACAGTGGTTCATATTCAGCACTGTGAATTAGACATTTTTTTCCCAGCAAGAATGCAGCATTTTGAACAAATGGTTCGAAGTTCTTCTAAAGCATTCTAAAGCCTGGATGTTTCACTTCAAAGTGAAGTGTAGCTGAATGCCTTCAGTTGTACAGTCCTGTTTACTTAGCAAATCCAAGTGCCTTTTAAGGGATAATACATTAAAAATGAATTAATTGATTGAAGTACCCCAAGTTCATGAGCGTGGGCTCTGTGTCTCACCTCACAGCTGTGTTTACTCTATATTTGGGTAGAGAAATCTTCATTGCTATCAGAGGTACACATGAAATTCCAGGGGTAGCAGTGTGCCAGGCAACTGCTTTCCTTAAATCCTGGTCTGAAACTCAGGAAAATCTGTGTAAAAGGCTTGTATAAAATACATCAGTTCCTCTTTTGCATCCAAAGTATTGATGAGTAAGGGGTTACATTTATAGATCAATTCTACTTAAATACTTGGTATCCATGAACACTTATCTTTAGAAATTACCCAGCAAAGAAAATGGGCAATCCCCACTGGAAAAGCAAGGGGAGGAAAGTATTTCACACCAGTCTGTGCTGGGTGAAGGACTTGGTGATGCTCTGAGCTGCAAAGGCAGTTTAAGAGTTCTCTGAGCAGGTCTGACACTGATCCCACACTCTGGAGCCTCTCTGGCAGGAAGAACCTCCATAAACCTCAGCCTTGGCAAGCCTCCACATCAGGATGCAAACATGATTTAGAGATTTGAAATACTCAGCTTTGATAGAACCATAACAGAATCCCCTGTGTCTTGTTCACCCACACTGAAGGGAAGAAGACATTACCTCTCTATGACAATTTTTAAAGTCTGGGAATCCATTTTGAATATTATTACAATTTTAATTCTTCCCAGCCAAATTTCATTCAAACAGTAAGAAGTGAAAATTATTAATTTAAAGGTAGACATGTTTCCCTCATGTCCTTAGTAACATGCAGGAGGAATTGCATGTGCCATTATTTTACATGTTTTAATGCCATGATTATGATTTTTAAAGCTATGGAAATTGGTATCTTTCTCTTTTTTTCCTGATTATCTGGCATCACTGCAACACTGGGCAAGGGCTGTCAATCTACATCTGTAAAAATTGCATTAATTTTGGTCATTCCTACATCCCATCCCTGCAGGATCCTTGGCTGTGTCCCAGTGCCTCACAAAACAAAGTCCAGCATTAAGTGGCCCAAACACAAGGGCCACTTCAAAGGAAGGACCAAGCCTGTGTTAAATTATTGTTATATTTAAGCCAACTACTGAAGTAACTGGCAAGTTTACAACACTGATGCAATAAAACATGTTGCTAATAATATTATTATATCAATATTCAACAGAAATCTTGACAACTGAGGGGAAAATATGAATAAACACACACATTAAGCAATTTCAAAGGATGAAAATATGACTGTTTCAACCCAGTATTGACTTCTGAGTACATTTTTATCACTCTTTTTCCAAAGCAGTAATCACTTATTGTCAGTGTTTTACATTGCTTTTTTTCATCCTTCTATGTAAGCCATGTCTCTTTCTTAAAACAAGAGTTCTGAAGAAATCCTAACATGAGAACTGTGACCAAAGCTAATACTTGCTCCTTAAAAAGAATGGTTTGCATTCATATTAGATAATGAGAAAGCTTTTACTGTGATAGTAACACAGAAATGTTATTTCAGAATTAGTGATGCTTATATTTTTGTTAAAATGACAATAATTTTGTTTCTTTTACAGGATATTGAAATTCCAGTTAAACAAATGTGTGCAATGTAAACACAAATAAAATGGAAAAGGAATTCTTTCACATCTTCTGTAAAAGAAAATAAAGTCTATAAAATTAAACTGCACAATTCTGATTTTTGCCCACTCCTCAATACACTCGACATATGCAAGCACAAACATGGACAAAAATATTTCCAAAGGGGAAAGAACACATGCTGAGATATTATCTGGGAAAAAAAAATGCATTGAAATTCCTCTGTGATGAATAGACTTTTTTTTTTTTTCTCCTCAGGGTGACCTCTACCTTCAGAATATGATGGTTTTATTATGATTAATAAATTTCATTTCCACAGAGGAAAGGAACAGTGTCAGCTTAAACTTAAAGCAAGTGGGTTTCTTTTTAAATGCTAATTTTTAAACACGCCCTTGCATGACACCAAATTTAGAAGCTCAGAAGGTTAGCAGAATAGATTCTGATTTCCAGGCTGAAAATAGTAAGAAGGATTTAAACTATATTGTCACACTGCAAATCAGTAAGCTGCTGCAGTCCCACACACTCTGTTTCATTTACTCACTGTTCTGCCAGCGTGCTTTCCTCCTCACTAGAATTACTGGCATTTAAATGCTTTGTGGTAATTTACACTGAGATTTACCACTCTAGGTAAACAGCTTACCAAAATTTAGGACATGCCAATGGTAAGGTTGTGAATAAATTAATATCCTCTGTGTATTTCACAGGATGATAAAGCAATGTATCCAAACCAACACACACAAATTCTTGTCTAAGATCACAGCTGATGAACAATTTTGATGCATCACTAACTAGAACAAGGTATGTTCCTCTATTTCCCACTGTATCTGGGACAAGCATTCAGGACATCAGGGGAAAAAATGTGTTTGCTAGCATTTTGTAATCATACTGACACTGCTTCTTAAATAGCTGGACTAACAACTTCAGGGGAAAAAAACTGAAAACCCCCCAATTTTTAGCCATGCTAACTGCTGTAAATGAAGCCATAAACTGTCCACCAATACATGATATGTTCTTCTTTGCTTATGCTATTCCTCAATCTCTTCAATCATTTTCGGCAGAGGGTTTAAAAATGCTAAAATACTACATTAAAAGACAATTTGTTGTTCATTGATGAAGTTCTTTTTAAAAAAAGATTATTAAAAAAAGGAAATTATGGGATTTATTTTATCAGGGCCTTTGAAAGAGAGTATCTCTCTAAGTTATCAGTAGTAAGTATTGTTGAAGTCTCTAAAAAACTTGGGGAATTTTGTGCCTCTCTAATCATAATTTCCATTGTAAGATTTTAAATTCTTTAGTACTGTGGTTGTATTTCCATAGATATCTGGGACAGACAGTGGAGCTCCAATACTGGAGACATTCAGAAGCTCCTAAATAACATATACACTATAGGGTTTAATAGCAGAATTAATAAGGGAAAATTCACCACACAAAACGTGAACCAAGTTAATACATTTTCCTCAAATGCTTTGAGAAGTGTAGAAGGAGAATTTTAAAGAATTGGATGCACATATTTTACTCATCATTATCAACTCCCTCTCCCCATTTTTTCAAGTCTACACGTTGCTGGAGGAACTACAGATAATTATGGACCTGCTTAAGAACTATAAAGAGAGAAGTTAAAAATTGGGCACTACTTCAGATAAATCTGACTCTGACCTCAGCCATATTACAAGCAAAGCCCATGTACCACTGGAAAGTTCATCCTTTTAACTTTCCCCAAACATTATCCACTTTTTACCTGCTTTGACTGTAACTGAACAATCAAGTAAGAAAATTGCTTCTGGAAGCAACACAAGGAAAGCAAGGATTACCTGGCCTTACCCACAAAAATACACAAATTATTCCAGTCATGAACTCTGTGCTCTTCCTCTTGGTGACAGAACTGTGATGGCACCAAGAGAAGTGACATGAGCAGCACAGCTCCTCCCTAGGCACACCAGGCACACACCTGCTGCTGAGCTGTGTTTTAGGCTCAAACCTGAGCAGCAGAGGTAGCCCTTTGACCTAAAATTCACCCCACTGTGGTAGGACAGGGTCTGCTTGTGGTGTGCAAAGAACGTGCAATCAGCTAATTAACTTCATTTTAGATATTAACACCCAGTGACCTCGGGCATTTCAGTCACCTCAATCACCAACAGCTCTCTCTCCAACTCAGAAGGCAATGGATGAAGATCAAGTTTCTACATAAAATCAAGGAAATTGAAATCTGCTGATAAAACCAGTTTCTAGGCATTTCCCTTGGTTGGAAAGGTTAAGAATGCTAAACTCCTCTGTGCTGAGTTCTGAATGCACACTATCAGCCACAGAGGTCACTGTACAAGGGGGGACCATCACATTCTTCATTCACAGCATCTTCCTCTCCCATGACCTATAATGTGCTACAGATTTGTGATGTGGAGCAGAGGAAGAGCTGGGAAGTGACAGGCAGCACAATAAAGAGGGAAACTTCAAGGTGTACTGCAGGGCTGAACTCCTGTATGCCTGCAGAGCCATAAGGGATTTCCCATCACTACAGTACTAACACATTCCTAGGTTTTCAGAGAGATAAGAAACTTGACCAGGGTCTACCACGGGTAGAGGGCAATAATGAAAGGTTCCCGTGAAAGGATCTTCATAAATATGTCACTGATGAAATATTAAAAGCACTGTTTACATTTTCCTGCAGGTTGGAGAAAGCAGAAAGTAGAGAAGCCTGTGCAGACTTTTCTGTAGAGATGAATTTCCAGTTCTTGGCTGTTTATTTATGTATGTCACATCTCAGTTTGGCCAGTTAATTTCCTTGCTAATTGACAGGGATGTTTTGCAGAAGTTTCACTGATGCTCAGATGTGGTTTTAATTTTGCTTCTGTTTGCCAGCCCGTATCTTCTTTTAAAATTTGTGAGATGTTTGCAGCCAGCCAAAGCTGAGCTGCCACCTCCTAAAACATTTAAATAAAGATGATTGATACAGGCTAATTTGCAGAAACGTGGAAGGGTAACAAACAGCAGCACAGGTGACTCTCCCCTGAGCTGATGCTGGATAACTGCTATGGAGCAATCCCAGGCACAGACCTCAGCTCAAAAGCTCTCACTCAGTTTCAGTCTGGATGTCTGGATTCATGCCAGGGTGGGAATTGAAGTTGATGCCTAGTCAAAAGTCTAACAGAATTCTATGCACCACCTTTCTGTGTAGCTTCTATCCAAGAAACTTAGATTTTATATAAACTTCCTTGAAAAAAGCCACTGGGGAATCTGAGGCTTGCCATCAGGTGACACCAAACCCCAGCTCTATTCTGATGATAACAAATCATTTTTAGGTCTGTAAATCATTTTCTTATTACTATTGCTGTTATATTTAGGGGCAATAAATTGAAGAAATTCTTATCTTTTCAATAATAAATATACTGGGTACTTTATTTATTAAATTTTAAAGCAGTCTTTTGTGTTCATGTATAAAGTTCTGCAGCCTGCAACCACAGCTTTGTTTTATGTTTATCTGCAATATGATAATCTCAAGACATTAAAACTGAGTCCCTGTTAATTTAAAGGAGCTGTATAGAGGCACCCATACCTGCACACACACAAACCATCTTTCACGTGCTCTATTTCCAGTCTTTCAGAGAAAACCCAATCTAATTGCTCCGTTAAACACCAGCACAGGAGATGCACACGTGCTTACAGGCACTTATTGAGGACAAACACAGATTTTTTGTCACTTATCAAAGGAGCCTCACACTGCAAATCCTGCATTTACAAATGACAGGAGCCCAGCCTCCCTTAATCTCGTGGTGTTGGCACGTTTGAGCAGCCAAGCAGAGCGGCCCAGCCGCGAGCAGCGGCAGGCGAGCCGTCGCACCGATAACCACAGCGGCGCCAGCCAGGGCTGCCAGCCCGCCACGGAAAGGAATCCATCAACCCTCAGCAAAGGAGAACAGAGGATAATCAAAGTGTTTACTGATTTTTATCAACTGGCCCAGCAGCTGAACATCTTCACCATGCACCTCCCCAGAGCAGTAGAAGCTGTAACGGACGGAATTCCACATAAGCGACTATTTATAGCAGCAGTAAATGCAAGTTTAAACTGCCGACATAAAGGACACTTGAATTTATAGAAGAAGTTTAATTTTGTGCATTAGCTCAACATTTCCTAGTCTTTCCACAGCAAAAACTTCAGTATCTGCTATTTTTCACAGGGAACAGCAGTACAGCCTTAAATAAATACTCGTACAAAGACCATAGAGATGCTCCTTCATCTTCATTTTTTATTTGATTAGCGGGGGAGCATAACATAATAAAAGCATCTCATAGAAAATGGCTATTTTCCCAAATTGCTTCATGAAATGAAGTCAAACCCATTGGCAGCAATAGTAAAAGGGAAGAACCTCTCTCAACTGAGCATATGTCTTCACACAGTAATTCTAACAGGCTGAAGGAAACGCCTCTGAAGCTGCTTTCTTCCAAAGCAGTTTGGATTGGACTCTTTCAAAGTCCTTTACAAGATTCTGATCAATATCTCCTACCAGACACATGAACAGTTCAATGGGATGAATTCAAGATTGTATAGCAAAATTTTGACCAGCTGCAATTATTTATGTACCCTGGCAGAGGTAGGTTTGCCACAACAGGTACTGCAGCCACTCTAAGCACTTCATCAAATATTAATTTGTTTGAAATAAGTATCTCCATATTTGCTATTGTTCAATGAATTAAATTTGTGGCAGTGTTAGTGCTGACAGGTTAATGATAGTATACAGGAAAATTGCAGTGACTGGAGCAATTACATTTGTTAAAAACGGCCAATAGTCTCTTCAAATATTTCAATAGCACAAACCCCAAGGTTTGCTTATTGAAGCTGCTTGCTTCATTCAACACCTTTCCTGGAGTTATAAAGTTAAACCTTTCAAAATGTTTAATCTGTTTTGGAGACTGTATCTTTCTTCAAATGGAGGTCAATAACTTAATTTAAGACTGTCAACTTCTAGAGCTTTATAAAGCATTTCTTTTGCTTGCATGCAGACACACGCACATTCACATTCACAGAATCCTTCCTCCTGGGACTGATTCTGCTCAAAAATGTAAATAAATACAGTCACAATTGGACAGATGTTATAGCCACTTCCACCATACTTCATTCCAAATTCAGCTTTATATATACCCTTGCCTCTCTCTTGGTTATTTGGAAATCATAAACAGCAAATGCACTTGGGAGAAAAATAATACCTAACATGCATCAGCACTGGATTTTTTTGCTTCTACATAAAGGCTGGATAAAAGAAAAAACTGGAAGAAGAGAGAGAGTAATATAAATATGAAATAATAACCCTGTCCCATTTTTAAACAAAAACTATAAAATGCCATTTGCAGGTACATCTGAGAATGCACTTGCAATAGACATTAAAAATGCTTTTTCTTTACAAACTATGAATTTTGATGTTAAAAAACCTAAAAGAGAAAAAAACAGAATGAGCACTGATTTGAAAAATTCACTAAGAATGCTAAAGCTGCAAAATGAACAGTGTTCTGCAAGCAACATGTAAATAAACCATGGGTTTATTCTGGGTCTCGTTCTGATTTATCCAGAGACTGACAGGGCACGTGCTCATTGCCCCCATCAGACAAGAAGCTCAGGATTAATTCTCCCCTAGTGGAACTATTGTCAGGAATTTGCTAGAGGAAAGTCCTCAGAGATCCTTGTTAAAATTCCATCATCAAACCAACAGGAGGTTTCTGATAGTTTCCCTGTCTCAGTTCTAGTTCAGATCTGTTTGCAAACCCTTTAATCATGTCTGCCAGAGAAGATCTATCCCAGAAGTGCACAACTCCTCTTCTGAACAGTAATTATTTTTAGCCTCAGAATGCACTGGATGCAATCAAGAGTGAAATGCTTTTAAATTTCCCATGGAAGGATCCCTCTGTCAGATATCTGAGGAGGTTTCCCTTCTGTAATGTGCATTCAAGAACAGACACAGAGACACAAATAAAAATGTCTCTACGGAGCCAAATTGCTCGTTAACACATTTATCTTCTCGAGACTACTTTATTCCCAAATCAAAAATGGTATCACGTGGCTGAGGGCTAAGTATCCTCTGGCAGGAATGATGGAGGATTGACAAGAGAAGGGTGAATATCACCAGCAGAACCACCCAAGAGCTCCCATTCCCACTTGATGATCAAGCTCCAGCCAAAGCTCTGCTTGTCAGATGTGACTATTTGTAATCCACCAACACCCACCTTCTTTACAGGAAGGCAATACAAACATACATATACTCACATTTCAAACATTGGGCATGTTACAAGTGTCTTCACTTGAGAGCAACTTTACAAACTCTGCAGAATTACTGTCATTGAGCTTAGGAGCACTAAAAAAAGCACTATAAAATCATACTGCAGGTGTTTGGCATGCATCAGAAAAACCACAGGAAGGTTAGCTTTGGTTCTAAAAGTATATCTCTATGTTTGCTCCATGTATTAAAACACAAAACATACGATAATGAAATAGTTGGAAGTCAACTTACAAATTCAAAAGACCAAATTCAACTTTGGCAATTTGACTCACAGGAATATGGGCCAGAGATTTATTTTTTAATAAAGTGAAAACTCATTTAAATTCTATTATTGAAACTTAGGTATATAAGAAATAGCAGATACAGGCTTTCATCAGCTTTCTCCTGTATATTTTAGTGCAAAAAAAGGCCCCTACCTGTGATGGATGTGTTTATCATATGCTCAAAAACAAGCAAAAATACCTTATTGTTGAATCAATTCAACAGAGGTAATCAACTGGTAAACTGAAAAGTTTTAATAAATACACACACAGATCCATTTTCTTTTGTGGAAAGTTGACTGAACGTACTGATAAATGAAAGTGTTATATTTTTGACTGGAATTCTAGAGAAGTGGTATATGGAATATCTGTAATAAAGTCTTGGGCACTTAAATTGCGCCTGAATTGAGAGAAAAAATTCTTCATTAGAGCAATAATTATTGCTTAGAAGGGTTCACTTTGCAAAACTGGCCTCACAGACCTCACATCTAACTCAAGAATTCCAAGTTTAAAAATTACTAAAGTAAATATATTTATTCTTACTTGGCAAAACTTAAATTTACAAATTAGTAGCCTCTCTACTACAGCTCACTTCAATGAAGAGCTGAGCAGGAAGCTCAAGTGAAATAACAAAAGCCAAAATCCAAGTTGAATGATATCAAGAATGTTACAAATATTGGCTTCTCAAAATGTATTTTCTTCATAATTTATAGGACTTGGAAAAATCTATGTTAAATCAGGTTTTACTACAGAAGAACTTTTCAGATTACCACAAAAATGCTACAGCTAGCATAGAGATTACGACAATTTTTGCATACTTTGGGTTTAGCTGTGATCATCTTTTCCATAGATAAATGCTCTATTTATTTCTATGTAGATCATCATGGCATAAACAGAAATCTCATCACCTTTCATTTCTTTCTGCTCACATAAAACTCTATCAGCAAACACTTCTTAACACCAACATTTGATTTCACACTATGTACCCTTCCACCCTTCAATATTGAGAGGCTTCTATGAAGTTGATTTTTTGCACAACATTATTGGCAGAATAAGCCCTGACACCGTTACTATTTATTTTTGCCTTTTGATTTCTTATGTAGTAACATAACACCATCCTTACCTGAATTAAGACTAAGCTTGTTCAAACTCTACTGCTTAAAAGAGAGAAAATCTCTTGACATATTCAATATATTTATAAAATATAAATAAACCTTTTAAAAACATTGTTCATTCTTCTGTACCCATGGCTTACAACATGATAGCATAGCAAGGCTTTTTACTTACTAGGGAGCGATCCTCTGAAGGCTCAGACCCTCTCTCCCACTATCTCATCCATAGGATAGACTTTGTGAGTGCTTTAGGGTCTGCAGCACCCTTGTGGGCATCATTTGCCCCCAGTGAGTTGAAAAGAAAATGGTTGCATCTATAGCACTTACAATGTCCTACACACAGCTAAGCCTCGGCTCTCCCCACCAGTTCTGCTGGGTTTGGCTTTGGGCAGTCCCAGCCCTGCAGCTTTTATTTGAGGTTTAACACATCCTTCCACACTAGGCCACACAACTCTTAAACTGGAAACAAAACACCAAGGTCAGCAACATAACCTAATGGCTTTTCTATGGCAGAACCTATAGGCTGAAGCTATAAATTCATTAAACTATTCCAAAGATTTATACTACGGACTTTCCTGTGCTTTGTCTTACGATTAAATGCAGCATGTGAAAAAGGATATTGAGACCTGGATGGATGCATCAAGAAGTATCAATGATTGTTACCTGCAGAGGTGTTACAAGAAATTTCATCTGCTGCAACGAAGACGAATTGATTTCTGCAAGAGAAGATAAAATTCACAATACTGCTTGCTGACTGGGAAATGTGCTAGCTGCCAATTGACTTGATGTTTACAGATGGGGTAGGGGAAGGGTGCTTAATTTTAATGAATGTAGCAAGAAAAAGTGTTGAGTACTATAGAGTTTATAAGGATCATGAGGTAGACATGCTGGGATCTTTTAAATGAAATAATGGTGACATTTGGATATGGACTATGTACAAACTCTTGCATTGGAAGCTTCATGTTTAGTATTACAGATATGTCAATATATTTATGAAGTCTAATAAAAATAAAACAATATATTGATATAGCTATTAAAGGGCACTACTGCAAAATATGTAAAAAGCGCTTTTGAAAAAAAAATTAAATTGCAATTTACTTTGTGCATCTGAAAGGAGGATATCGAAATTAAAATATTTTGCTTTTTCTATGTCTAATATGACTGCAATCAGAAAATTAATTTTCTGCTATTTATTAAAGAAAATGACATAGTATATTCTCATATACTGTCATCCAAATACATAGAAAAGTCTTTTGCAGAATCTTAGGAGAATAAGCTAGAGATATGAGTAATTTAATATAAACCTTCTCTTGCAAAATTCTTTTTTAAACCAGGTAACATAAAAGGAGAAACGCTAAATGCACTAGTATTTCAAAATGCAGAAAACTTCATTATGGCACAAATCCTGCTTTGTCCTTTCTGAAGTCTAGGCAAACAGGACTTGGGTTAGTGGAAACCACGATTAAGGAGTAGCCTCAAATGATTCCTTGATGTGCATATCCACAGCCTCCTGGGGGTGTTTTTGTCCCGGGCAGGGTTTACGAGCCCGGGTGCAAAGTTACCACCGGGGTGTGGTTTCCTCACAGCTGCACTGCCAGGCACCCAAAATCTGACACCGAGGCTTTAATGCAAGAGGGACAAACAGGAGCCAGGGATGCAGGCTGAGGACTGCCTGGAAAAACAGCTCTGCAAGCACGAAGTACTGAGCATCCTACTGAAAACCATGCAGTAGCAAACGTCCCTTAGGGGCAACAAAACCTCGAGGAGTTAAGCCCTAAGGGAACAAAATCTATTTCTGTTACTTCACCTCCAGGGTATCAAGAGATTTGAAATTCTCATTTAGAAATCCGTGAACCTTGTTACTGAAAGGTTCACATTCTAGGGGAGAAAAAAAAATAAATCCAAACCAAAACAAGGAATCTGCAGCCTGTGCTGTAGGGACAGGATTGCCTAAGCCCAAAGCAAATCATTGCCTCTGCCCTACCAGAAATACTGACACTGCCTGAGAGTGAGAATTTAGTGATCAAACTGCACGTTTTCATTTCAACTGAAGTTCAGTTGGTAGCTCTGCTCTTTGTCACCTGCAAGTTTCAGGAGCTAATGAGATTTACCTCACAAGTAATGCTAAAGACGGGAATTTAAAAAAAAAAAAGGGGGAATAGATTTTACATTTATAAATAAGAGCTATTCTGTATTTCACAGGCAGCATAATAACTGCTACCTCGTCTGTGATAATTGTACAGACAGGAAAAGTTAGATGCTTGCCTAAAAGGAGCTGAGCCAATAGCAATGCAGATTTATCAGCTACTGTTTTACTGAAAATCCTTCATTTCTACGAAGTTGTTAAAGTGCCCTCTCATCTAAATGAAAAGATTGCTTTTCCTTACAAACTGCCTCTAAAGTGGCTCCTGAGAAGCTCCTTTTGTTTATCTCTGCTCAGAACAGTGGAACATTTAGCCACAGGTTCTCTGTCTTCAGATGTTAATGCAGAGAATTATCTGCAAGGGTAACATGCTGGGTTAGTACCTCCAGAAAGACCCCAGAACACTAACTGCAATTTGGGTTTTGGAATGACAATAATACTGAAACTGTTCTGAAATCTTACTCTTTGTAACCAGCTCTTTACTAGTTACTGGGAGAAAACTAATTAAAAAAATAAAATTAACCCAAATTGATACCTGTTTAAAAAACAACTACTGTAAAATGTCTCCTGTTATACTGCTTCATAGGAAGATACTATTTTGCTTTAGTAAAATTAATTTCACAACTCCATACATAACTTTTAAAAGTAGAAAGTTACCTATTGGTCAGCAAAGCAACTGTGAGAATGAAAATACTAGAGGCTGGAGTCCAATAAGCCAGTTCAATATTTTATAACTAATTAGGTGTTATTTGTAGCAATTACTAGAAATTCTCAATGGCTTTGATGGCTATAGTGGCAGGTTTTTTAATTTAGCTAAATAAAATTTATTCATTGTTGTTTATATAGACCTAGAGGGCAAACTGCTCACCAGAGGCATCACAGGTATCACCCCTGATGGGTAAAGCAAGGGTTAATCCTTTGTGGGGACAACCCCAGGCCTGCAAAGGGAGTCCTTTGGGTTGAAGCTGGCTCTGTGGTGCATCAGCCCCCTGTCCTAGAGCAGTGGGCAACAGGGAAAGGACAGCTCACCTTGCCCAGCCCTCTGCAGATGTGCAGTGCTCCCCTCACAGAGCAATTTTCTGCACTCACTCTGCCGAGCATTCGAGGCTTAAAAATCTCACAAGGAGGATGAGATGAAAATTCATGGTGTGTTTTAGGTTGGTTTAGTGTTCCTCATCACTGCCACACTTTTAATGATTCAAAAAGGTACAGGAATTGTAAGTGGACCCAACTTTATTATACAATAAGCCCTGCTCAATTAAGACACAGAATCACTTCCATAATTTAATTTGTGTATTAACAGGGAAAGTATAGAACTAAATTTTTACCCTTCACCGGTTAATACTTCAGATGTAAAAGAACATTGATTTAAACAACAGAAAGTTGGGGTTTTTTTAATAAAAATTTAAAAGTTGTTACTGGCTGTGAGATAGAAAAAAGAAAGAAAAAAAAACCCTTAAAGGGTAGCATGACAAATACACTGATCTGAATGTACAGTTGGATATATTCAACCTGCCAGATCCTCACACCCTGAGCTAAGTGCAATCCTTTTAAGGGCAGGAGTGGCACCCTTTGGCAGTCTGAGCTCTCTGATGTCTCCCAGACAGTGTGGGTCAGGAAAATGTGCTGCTGGGACTCCAAATGGCCGTGTTCCATCCCAGCAGCTACTCCCCAAGGGCAAACACTCTGCATACAACTGCTTCTCTCAAGCCTATACATCAATTTTTATCTCTTCTAGCAAATTGAAAACTAACACAATTTTTACCAGTATGGTAATAAAGATGGGTTTAAATTTGGAAAAAAAAAAATGTTTAAACATTTGATCTATATCCTCAATTCCAGTAAGAACAGAAGGGGAGGACAACAGAAGTACTATTAAGTGATTTAGATGTGCTTTCTTCCTTTGGGGTAGTTATTGAACCTGCATTGCAGCATCTTCAAAGGTTGGAATATGTTCTAATTTCCTCTGCTCCAGTCCCTGTAGTCCCTTTGGCAGTAACAAATGTGTGCCTCTAAGGCCCCACATCTGACAGAAACCTCTCTCTTCTGGCACCTGCTCTCTACCCAGCAGACCTTTTGCATATCCAACACATTTTCTGTTTCCTTTCTCTATTCTTGATACTGTTAGGTGAAAACATGCCATGCTAGAGAATAGAGATTATCTATATATTGAGGGGTTTAAGTTCTTTAATCACTGGAGCCTGAGCCTTGTCCTTGCTGTGGATGTCTAATACACACAAGTGCTTCTGTGAAGAAATACCTGACCCATAAGGGATTTGCCCACTCTACTGCTGGAAAATTCAGAACCTGGAAGATAGGAAGAGATTCAGAGGATGGGTCTCAGACACTTTTTTATGACTTGGGGGATGTAACTCCCATGAAGCACAATTCCAACCTAAGTTCAGAATAAACTGCTGCCCTGAGTGCTGCCTCTGGAAGTTTCCATGGAGTGATCCCACCTGGCACAGGACGAGGTCCTCTGTGTCTGCACTACTCCCCACTCCTCAAAAAGCACCAGCATCACCTTCCTCTCCTGCAGTCACTGGCCAGGCTGCTCCTCAGGGGTCCAGAACCCCCAGGTGTGTGGGAAATTTAGAAACCCAGGTCGTTTTGGGTGGAAAACCCATGCAGGGCACAGGGGTCAGTGAGTGCTCTGTGTGTCCTCTCCTCTCCCTAAAACACTGGGTGGCACTTGGACTTCTCACCACTGCTTCACACAGCACAGGATTAAGGACAAAATTCTGACACACACCTGATTTCACCTGTGACTCCCAGAAGTTTTCAATCCCTCCTCCTCAGCAGCACGGAGCTTCCTTAAAATGGAAGCCGTGCTAGAGGTCAAGGGGGATTTCAGGAAATTAATCACACTGCCTCTAGGAAATTTGAAATGTAAAAGAAATGATAATCCACTAACATCCTGTGATTATGCTTCATAGACCTGAATTTCTGGGCTTTGCTGACAAACTTCACAAAACTAGACAGAAATAATTTTGCTTAACACAGAGCTGCAGACACCCCACCCAAAAATACAGCAACTGCTGAAAACAGTGCAGAGCCCCAGAACACCAAAAATGAGGATGAAGGCAAAGACAATATGAACACAAGGGACAGTGGGAAGATTTAAACTGTATTTCATCAGCTGACTTTTTCTGGTAGGATCAGCATGGGACTGACAAACACAGCCAGCATTTAGAATTCAGGGATCAGAATCTCAGCTGGTAAAATTGATGCAGCTTAAGTGAAAGCACTGATTTCCCTTCCTGGAGCTGCTCCACACTGCATTCCCCAAGGATCTGGGGCTAACTATCAAGGGTAGCAATGATTTTCCCCAGCAGAGTTATTTGTGGTACATCTATACATTTTTCCATTATATTATTAAAGCTATTGCATATTTCCTCCATGCTCTAAACTTAAGACTTTGCTGCTCTTGTGAGGACTCTGATGTTGAGGGCTTTTTCACTATGAATTTTAGTAAAGCTGACTGCTGGCTCCTGGAATGGTTTCTGCAATATTCAAGGATGGACAAAGTTTCCCTTCATAATCATTTTATTAAGTCCTTCCCAACTCCCTCCTGCTGGTGTCCTAAATTTAAATATCAAGGCTATCAAAGAATTTAAACTTTTTAATATTAGCATAATAACTATAATTAGAAGGCTGATTTTGCTATTATCATGCTTTATATTCCCATTACTGTAAGATCAAAGTACATTACCATACCCACAGCATTTGAATCACAACACAAAGACAACTAAACAACTTCACAGCCATACCTATCCGATATATTAAATGAAATAAGAATAAAACTATAAATAATTCATGCGGGATCAAGCCACAACAACACTAAGAGTAACTTCTTTGACCTGATGTGCATTAGGAAGGTCTATTTTACTTTTAGACTGACTTCTTCAATGTCAGGTTCTTTTTCTCTGCAGAATTGCTTGTTCAACCTGACCAACAATGATGAGGCCAAGACAGAGAGGAAGATGTGGATATTTTGCTTTCAGTCTGACGTCCTCATCACAAGATAATGTTCTCCTACATCCATCATTCCTGGCCATTTCTCTCCAGAAATTCTGAGCCAGGCTTTGGAAGCTGCTAGAGGAAAACCCCAACTCCAAAGAAACAAATGCAGCTATTTCTGTAACTACTGCTGCATGGAAAACACTCCAGCTCATCTGCATTGCCCAAGCAGGGGCAGCTCATCCACCTGCCCGGGCTCAGCTGCCACTCAGGAAGGTTCTGTGTCCCCTTTGCCCCCCTGGGTCCCCCAAGTGCCCCAGGGTGTCTGAAATGGCACTCCAGCCCTGCTCCCAGGCAGCCCAGCTGAGCCCTTCATGCCCTGCCACCTCTGCCCTGCTTCCATCTGTGTCCTCTCCGTGCTCAGCACAGACATCTCAGCATCCTTTAGCCAACCACAAGGTGTCCCTACCAAAATTCAGACTGCCAAAGGCAGCAGCAGAGAGGAAAGAAATAAAATCTCTTGTTAAGTCTCATCTTGCTACCAGTCACACAACTTCTTGATCAGGCATAATTTGTTTCCATACCAAAAAGTACTTCTGCAACTGTAAAAAAAAACCCCATACCCTCAGGTAAAGGAAAAAAGCAACCCCTGGCTCTTCTGGACACCATGGAAATATGGAAATGTGCATGCCCATGCCCAGTGATATACTTGCATTCTTCCATTTACTCAGAAAAAAATCAAACCACCAACCAACCAACCCAAAAACCTAAAGGGATTAAAAAAACCCTTACTAAGGGAGAAATGGTCAACAGAAGGTGCTTCCTCACAGTTTCTATTCTTCCCCCAGCAGATGGGCAGGCACTTTTTTAGCCCTGATACTGAACTAGCTAAATAACCCCTTCAAATGCTACAAGAGAGAGACTCCTTTCAGCACAGCCTAGTCCTGGTGCTGTAAAGCAGATTGGAGGGATGGCCACACAAGGTGGATTGAACAATTCTGCCATGGCACTGTCCTGGATACAAACTCCCCCTGTCTCTCCTGCCATTAGCCCTCAAAGCCAGCATAAAGAATATTTCTGAAAAAAATAAAAGCTTATTTTTAATATATTGCCAGAATGTGGACAACATCTTACATCACAACCAGTGGGGAAATCTGTAGGTCTTTCACCTTTCATATTTTAGATCTACAAATTTTATTTCCTGATTTATTTATTTTTTAAATCAGAGCTATACAAATAGTCTTGGGTCTAACTCGTATTGCCTGCTGCATCAGTGGAATTTTTCGATGTATGATTATTCAATATATTACACCTGGTATGAAATTGTTTGTTATTAATAATGCAATATACAGAGTCTAAAGATGCATATTTATCTGCAAGAAGAACACCTGATTTTTAAGTATTATCTGGACATTTTAAAGTAAAACCTAAACCTAATAGGTAGAATTCTGAATACCCCACAAATCCATAGCAGAATTCATACTGATCTCAGTGGCAGAACTGCTCTAAAATTATTGGCCTTTTACTGTGATTAACACAAGTCTATGCACTTAAATTAAATACTTGAGGAAGTAGTGCAGTAATTTTATTTCAGAAGTGCTCCACGTCAGCAACATAAATCGATGTCATTACGATCCAGGACTGCTAAATTAAGGCTATTTTTGAAGTCTTAATATTTATATTTGAATTTTTTTTATTACTATATTTTAGACATATTATTCATTCTCTTTAGAGCAAAGAGCATTTTGAAGTCTGCCTTGTGTAAAGAATCAGTATTTTATCCATTAAAATACATTAAAAAAATCCATTCATTTAATTGGGGGGTTTATTCTTTATGTATATCATGGCATCCTTAAAATACTGCCTCAAAAACATACTTTATATTTGTTTCTGACTTCATAGCAATTATTATGGTTTATTAGTGACCACCATTTTACCCACTATAAAGCTTCCTAACATACAGAGGTGTAATTATAAACTTCAGCAATTATGAATAAAAACAATTCTTTCCTTTCACATTATATTAAGTTTGGAATAACTTTACAAATTAGTTGACAGCATAATTTTTTTCATATTTTAACTAAAATACCATATACATGAAAACCTTGCAAGGGATATTTAAGAATTCGTCCAAGAAAAACCAAATGAAGTTTAAAAGCTGGTACAGGTTCATTTCCACAAAATCCTTCCTTTTTGTTTTTTGGTGATTTTTTTTTTAAAATGCATGTATATTAAACACCCTACAGAAATTTTCACCCCCCAAAAAATCTTTAGGATACATGGATTAACATTCTATTTCCACTTCTGCAGTACTCTTACAATCTGATGTTTGCCTCAGGTGGGTTCCTAGAGTATCAGAAGCTTGACAAGCCCAAAGGAACATGAAAAAAAATCTATTTAAATACCTAATCAAATGCTTTAGAGCCCTCGGAGGTGTGTGGAAGGCTACAGTGAAAACATGCAAGAGTGTAAATTGCCTCTTTCTTGATTAATTTCAGCAACATTGTTATTTAAAGTTTGTTCTTCTAATACTTCATCACCTTGCCAGAGCACACTGCAAATTCCCCAGCTAATCCATACAGGCTAGACCCATGTCATCCCAGTTTTATTAACAACATTCCATTCTTTATCTCCTGCCTGCCTCTTGCACGATGCTTTTAATTCCTCCTTGGTTTTAAAGCACTCGTGCTGAGGGCACTGCGAGCACGTTCTGATCTGCCTCTCTGTGGTCTATCAAGCCAATGATCTGAGAACTGAAGAGTGTGTAATTAGCCACTGACATGTCCAAAGGAGCTGTTATGGTCTATCATGTCACAGGCACTGACCCAATAGACTGTAACAGTTTTGGTCTGCTGGGTCAGGAATCGATGTTTCAGTAACTCCCCAACTCCGTATTTATCCAGGCTGCTGAATACCACACTGAAAAAAATTTAAAATTGCACTTTCTTCCAATATCCTCTAAGAGCAAAGAAGTTTTTATGAGCTAGTAATGAGATAATTCCTACTTTAAAAATGTTAACCAGTCCTCTCCCCCCACCCCTTTTAGAGAAAAAGTATGTACAGAAATTCATCAAATGAATATATTCAGAATCAGCGTTATCTACTACGAGCTTTTATGTTAGAGTAAGGAACTCCCAAGTTAAAAGTCATGCTACATAACCAGATGTAGGCTGGATGTATTAAACAATACCAAGAGAGGATTCTGAAGCTGAGATGTAAATGTCAGAATAGGTTCACTGATGTTTTTGGGAACAGGATGAGCATTTAACAGCTCTCCGTAGGTTCAAGAAGAAACTGGCAGTGAAAGTACTGAGCACCTTCAGCTTGGAGCACATCAGGAAGCCAGGTTTGGAAATCTGGGCTTTAGTCTACCTCTACCTTCTCTCCCCATTTTTTCTTCATGATTTCCAGCATGGATGTCAAAAGAGATTTCACAGGAATAGCCAAGTCCTTCCTTGTCTATGGGGATTCCTAAAATATCCCTCGATGCTGCACTGGATGAGAACGGAGACTGCAGGTAAGAGAAGCAGAGGCAGGGTGTGAATGAAACCAGCTCTGACACGATAGAAGTTTAATAATGGGAGTTTACCACCACTCTGGGCAGTAGCACCAAGCTTTTCCTCTACTGTTTTGAACTAGTGGAGGAGTTTTAACAGTTCCCTGGTTATTGCACCAACAGTCAAACTACACACAGGTGAACCAAGCCTTCCAAGTATCAGTAAACAGGTTAATTCCACCCAGCAAAGGAACCTATTAAAATATCAAAGCAGCTTCCTAGAGCTGGTAGAAGATTGTGTTTTGATGAAATGTAATTGCTTGCAGTGTTTTCCTACTCTAATGTGACTCACTGTGTCTCCCCCCAAAAATATCGTATCTGCAGTATTTTAGAATGAACCAGGCTTCAATTATTGGAAAATACTCTATGCAACATATTTTCATTTCAGGAAATCCCTGTCCAAATGTACTACATTAAAGTCCCAGCTCATGGAATTTCAAATGCTTTGATTTCTTTTTTCCCTGTAACATTTTCTTTATTCATATTCACCCACTTTTGCTTTCTAACTCCTCACTAAAAGGTACTGTTGTGGTTATACTGTGAGTCACATACTCCAGTCATCCCCAAAACTGTGAATGAACTGGGATGAAAATGCATTATGAAATATTAACATGATGCCAGAGATCCTCTGCTTTGCCAGAGATCATCCAGGCATAAGGTTCTAGCAGGTAGATGGCCAAACCCACTACCTCTCTGTAACAGCCAAGCCAATAATTTGACTTTTATTTGCAATAATAGGGAATAAAGAAGCTTTAGCTACCATACAGGATTGTCCAGGAATAAAGAACCACCACATCAAACCTAAGCATTTGCAGAAGTGTTAAATATGTTCTCAACTACTGATGTTACAAAAGCTAAACACAACCTCTGTACCTGGTCAAGGTGCTAAATGAGCCTTTTCTTGTCAAACTTTGAGTGGCCTAGAATATGGGCTGTACAATTCTGCCTCATGGATCACCCCCCAAACCTTTCCATTCCTCAAGACTCCACTGGAACAGCAAAATACACAAAGGTTTGAAGGTTCTGGCTGGGAGTTGAAAAATTACCACTCTATTCTAATTTTTTTCTTCTTACAACCTGACTCCCTTAGAAACAAAAACTGTGTAGAGAAGCTCCTTCTCCTTAATCTTAGAAAGTACAATCATGAAATGAATGAAGTATTAGATTTTAAAATATTTATGCTCCTATAAAATTATTTAATGGAAAATTAAATTCTGGCTCAGGATGCTATTATATTTTATATGCAATCAAAACTTTAATTTTTAGTATATCTCTCTAGTAATCTTCAATAAGAGAAAATAATTTCAATAAAATGATAGTGGTTTTCATTGTTTAATCATAAAATAGAAGATGATATAGTCCACAATATAATAAAACCCCTCCTCCAGCTAGAGAAGCTCAGATTTTATATTTTGTGGTTTTTTTACTCTTCATTCTAAATTTTCATTCTTTACTGAACATGTTTACATCTAAATCAAGTCTGTACCTATTCTATTTTAGGATAACCTGAGCACAAATATCAAGAATTACTCTCAACTACTTGCTCAAAGAGAACTTGGAAATATATTAAACTGTCTCTGTAGACACTACTGCTTTGAAAAAACTGAATGCTCCACATTGCCATGTCAATAATGTAAACTATTAGAATATCAGGATTTTATCAGGAGTAAGATTTCAGATCTGGAAGATACATAATTTCTGTAGGACAAAACCTTCCCTCTCAGATTTCATAAAGCCCTAGCTATAACCACAGAACATGTAACACAAATTGATAGTGGGAGAAAAAAACAAATAAAAACCAAAACATATTTTTTACTACAAAGTGTTATGTGCAAAATATTTTGGAATATGCCTTATTTTATTTAAAAAAAAAAAAAAAGGGCAAAAAAAAGTCAGCTTCCAGTGATGAGGGATTGACTCCAGACAACAGAGGGAATGTCCCCATAGCTTGGAGTGAGGTTTAGACTTGGCAGTGTGTCGTAAGGAGGGGATGGTGCTCGGAGCAGCATCCGCGTGTGCGTGTGCGGTGATGGATGGGGACGTGTGTGTATATATGGATAGAGCTCCATCCATGTATGGACACACCTCGTGGGCACAGTGGGCAGCACAGGGGCTCTGCCTGTCCCCAGGGCTGCTCCCTCCTGGCAGGGCTCTGCTCCTCACCCTCCCACACAGCTGCACGAGGGTGGCTGGCAGCGGAAACGCGCGCGAGGACAGCTCTCTTACTGCGATAGAAGGTGCAATAACCAAACCATGAAACACAAAACCAACAGCCAACCAAGGTGAAGAAGTCTGCCCATAGGCTTAGTTCAAGCAAGCCATTCACTGAGCTATGTGATGGATCTGTCAAATCCAGTACAGCATTACAGACATACCAGCAACACCGAGTGAACATGCAATGACAAAATGACAATACGCCCCACTGCCATGCTCCGACTCCTTCTGCCTCAGGAATACAAAACTGGAGGGCCTGGCTAGTTTCTCTTACTTCAGACTTGGACAGAAATCTAGCAACTACTTTTTTATTTATTTTTTAAAAAAAATATTGCATGAAAGATGACTAAAAGCTGTACAAACATTTTATTGACATCTGATTTAGTGTCTTTTTCACATCCTTACAATTGTTTATTCCAAATATGCTCAGTTTAGAGAGTTTGCCAGGCAAGTTCCAGACTGATGAAAAATAGATATAGACCAGTATGTCCCCTTTTAGGACTTATACTAATTGGAAAACTTATCAGAAATATTTTAAATCTTGGCAAGTTAAACATATAAATTTTTTTTGATCCACTTCTGCAAAGACCCTCAAACCTGTACGTGCAATTTAGTATATGATAGATCACACAAAATAAAAAATGAATTTGGAATTTTCTGGAAGTTGTATCCAGTGATTGTATTGCTTCATAAATAAAACAAAATGTACCTGGATTCTTTGCTGGTTTTGTTTTATGACCCTAAGAAATGACTGGAGAGATCTGCCAGGCCTACCTCTGCTGTGAAATTGGGTTTAGGAGTACATGATCTGTCTTGACAAATACTTTGGGGTTTGCATTGATTGGTTTAGTGGTATTTCCTTGCCACCTGATTCCCCCCTGTGTATCTGTTCCTCGCCTCTTTCCAGCAGCATTTCCAGCTGTGACAAACAAGGATACCATTGCATTTTCCACAATAGAGCCCTCTCACTGTGATCATTATCAATTGACTTGGTCTATTGATTCTGGAGTCCCAAATCTTTCTGTTAACCTTTATTTTTAATTTACCAAAACATGTCTCCAATCTAAAGATTTCCTCTTTCCATCTCCTGACTTAAGAAGCCTTTCAAGTATGGAACATTGCCATTCATAATGGATATGAGTGGTGACCAAAAAAATAAAGATTTTCTTACTTTTTAAATTAGTATGAAGTACTATTTCCATGATATGTCACTGCTTCAATAGTAAATACTCAGTGGTCCTCACTTAATTTCACTGGGCATCATTTTTTACACAAACAGTAAATACAGTTCATGTGTAATTAAATTAAATAGGGGCTCATATGAACTAAACGAATGTCTAAGGAGATATGGAATCTTCAGTGTCGTGAGAGGAGAGCAGATGATCATAACACTGAGAAGAGAGATACAAGCAGTTGTACTGAACTATATTTCAGCACTTTCAATTATTAATAATTTCACAAAAGTAGCTAAATTAAATTCATTTAAAAATGAACAAAAAGTTAATCGAGTCAAACAAACTGTAGCTGTGAGTAATCAGAGGTATCCATGTTTGCACATAGTTTCCCACATGCAAAGAAATGTTTGAGCAGATTGTTATTTGTTTTGTTCTCTATGCTAGTTTTGGGATTCTCTGGTAAAGAAATTCAGTTATGAGATTTGTAATTAAGACAAGAAACCATATTCATTTGGGGGAAGCAGATCGAAGATGAGGGCTAACCACATTTAAAAAGAGGAGCTAAATTAAAAAAAAGAATCCAAAAGAGATAAAATTCATTTAAGATATCTAAAATTATGCAAGCAAAGACAGGTTATTGCAATTCTAATTATACACAAAGTGTATCTGAAAATTAGACAACTTTAAAAAAAAAATTAAGGATGATTGTAACAACTGCATTACAACTGATGCCATCTCTAGTTTCCTTTACAGCATTTAAGAGCACTATCTTCCTAAACAAATCCTTTATCTTTTTGGCAGCATATCTCTGTGAGGTTGACTCTCTGCCCATAGCAGAACATGTGACCAACTGATATTTTATCTTACAGCCTTTGATCTGGTTTATGAGAAGGCACACCAACTCATAACTAAAGCATTTAAAATTCAGCTTGATACTGTTCAGTTTCTCTGTGTAATGCATAGGTTTAATTAATAAACAGCCTATAAAATGATCCAGGGACACCTGGGTGATAGCTGGCAAAACCTGGCTGACCACAGGAGGTTATTTATAATTTTGTCCTTTTGGTTTAGTAAGCTTTTAGAAGCAGGGGTTGTTTTGCATTACAAGCTCACAGAAAAACCCTAGAGCTGCGACATGCTAACAAACCTTTGTGGAAATGAAATGAAACTACTGAGTAGCACTTCACCTGTGCAGGTTCCCCTATGTAGAAATAGTACATTGCCAACAAAGTGCACACAGCACAGATCTAGTTGATATCACTGACCCCAAATCAATAAAAAGTAGCTTGCTTACCTGTCTCACACAGCATGCCTCAGCCATACATGCAAATTACTTTATTCACATAACTTTAAAAAATATATCTTCATTACCCAGAATAAGCACTTGAAAGGCAAATATGCATGCATAGCATTGTAACATTCATACCATGGGACTTGGTTCTAAAAATACAGAATCCATGAACAGCGCTTCAGTCTGAGAAATTGTGCACTAGAATTTCTTAATCTCTTGATTTCTTTAAGAAACAGAAGCATGTATAACACTAATTTAGCATTTAAAGAAATTTTTCAATATGTATTTAAAGGCTTAAAAAAATTATTTCCGTGATTGCAAGGGAAATTTTTCCTGTACCAGGTACTGAGAAGTGTGACCTTACTTCTCACTGCCATCATGAAGTGAATTATGTGTGTGTCTCTGCCACCAGATACACCCTCCCTTTGTAAGGGAACACTCCTCCAGGACTTGAAAAACATGAAAGATAGAATAGATTTTAAGGGTACAGTTGATCAAGAAAACGTAGGATAATCCTCCTTCTCATTACAAAATCATGCCCACACACTGCAAAGACTTAATTTTATGCAATTTGATAAAATCCCGTTCCTACTGAAGTCAACAGCAATTTAGACATTGACTTCTAAGGGGCTCAAACATTCACCTTTCAAGAAGGCACACTAATCTATGTGACATTGCTCTTAGTTGATAAAGGTTAAGTCTTTGAATGTGCAGATTTTAATCAGCTTCCATTCCTGATACTGGTTCCACCAAATGTGGTTTACATTTTGAGGGTAAAAATACAGAGCAAAAGAAAAAGATCTTTTTTTTCCAAGTATTGAAAAAAATCAAATGCCTGGGAAGAAAGCAAATGGGGAAAAAAAATACTGTTTTGCATTGGATAGTTCAAGCTTAGGCACAGCTCATTCTCAATTTCCACTGACTAAAACAATGTCAATGAGAATTGAGGGCACTCAATAGGTTCAAGGTTCTAAATCAACTGAAATAATACTCCTAAGACAAATAATGATCCTTAGTAGCAGACCATCATGAATCTGTACATTTATTTATCTACATTGTACAAGGGTCACAGGCGTTAAGTGGATGATCTACAGCTTGGGAATGTGCACATCTCATGCCTGATTCTCAATTAAGGCCTAAAGTCTCTCAATTTACGGCTATTCATGGATTATAATAAAACAGCCTGCTTTAGATATCACAATTATCTGCAGAGCAACAAGACAGTTATGAGACTTCAACAAGGCAAATTTATAGAATCACCTTCAACTTCCACTGGTCAAATATTTGTGAGCAGGAAAGGAGTTCTTACCTGTCACTGTAGGCAGCTGCAGTGGCAGTGGCAGGCTGGGCATACCGGTAGGCAGCATAACCACCCTGAAACACAAACTCACGCTCTAACTGCATTGCTGTGGCACCTTAAATCACACATTTTGCAACAGTTGACAACCATTGAAAGAGTACAGTCATGCTGCAGTTCAGATAAATGCATAGGAAATACTGCAGTGAAATGGTAAGGGAAAGATTTCGGTGAGTCTTTAAGCAAAATCGAGCACCACAAACTTTGAAAGATTTGTCCCAGAGATCAGGAGAAAGCAATGAAGTGTATTGATCAGTGTAAGCTTTTTACAAGACAATGCTGTATTCTTCTCCAAGTTTTCAAGCAGCAATTGTTCTTATGGACAAAGTAAATGTATATTCACAAAGCAATGCTGAACTTAAAAAGACAAACTCAGCTAATAATCAATTCTTTTTTGGTACAAAATATGATTTATCATGCCTGGTTGATTAAACCTATGAATTTGGGCACTCAATTAACACTTAATGTTACATAGGTTTCCAATTTATACATAAAATTATAATGAAGAAGCAAAATTCTCTTCCATGAATTAACATTCAGTTGTATGTAACAGTAATTCCAGCTGTTCAATTAAGCAAACAGGACAAACAAACACACATTGGAAAGGAATTGAGTGCAGTGATGCATTGATTATCAAACTGTGAAAACAGCAGAGCTTCCTGTTCAATGGACCACGGTGTTACATCAACCATTTCCAAGTGATCTCAGCATGCCAATTAACAGCCTGGCCCGGGCCCGCTGATAACACAAACACGATTTACGTCCCAATTAGAATTCTCCACCCCAGCACCCTCCGGGACAGGGGCTGCTGTGGTGCCCTCCCCACCTGCCCCTCCCTAACAAAGAGCTGAATTAGACAGCATCAGCTCACTCAGCTTTGAATAAAATTCACCCTTTTGCTGAAGTGTTTGCCTTAATGGATTGATTATTTTTTTTTATTTATTTTTTGGAAGGCTGCATTCACCCAAATTATTGTGCTGGAGAAGGAAGAATAGGCCACGATGTGTCAGCCTTTACTGTAACAGTAGAACACTTTTACTGCAGTAACTTCTGGGGGTTTTCTATCCTGATTTTGCAAATAAAAACTCTCTCTTCTCACAAAAGCAATCTGAACTACTTTTACAAGCTATTTCCCCTTCTACCACCTTGCTTGGCAGAGTGCCTTTCATCCCTAACACATGTAAACCTTTGTGGGTTTGAAGATTTGAAGCAGGTTTGGTTTGGAAATCAATCCTTCAGCTGACAATGCCACATCACCCTAAGAATAAACACGAGTTTTACATACACTGACAGCTCATTAGAAACTCCAGCCTTTGAACTGTCAGCTTATTTGAAGAACATTCTTTGTGACTTTTTTCCAAGTGCTCACACAGAGAACAGGACATGTCCCTCCCTGCTCCTGGCCAGCTCCCTGCCAGCAGCAATTGTGTCACACGAGCCCTGGGCTCAGGCAGGAATAAGCATCTCCTAATCCCCCATGTCCTCTGCTGCTCTGTGCACTCACAGAGGCAGTGGAACAAAACACCTTCTCACTGCAGAGCATTTGATTTTTATAAACCAGCAGAAGGCTACTGCTGTCAAAAATGCAGAACAGGCACACACTGCTGCAGATCTGCAGGTACAGGACATCCAATAATGTCAGCAGGGACAAACTGAGCCAACAGACAGCGAGGCTGAGAGGAGAGAAATTCAAACTGCACCTCTGGGCTGGCCTCTGCCCAAGGGAGAGAGGTGAGAGGTGATATCAATTTATCTGCTCTCCCCTCCTGATTTTGGAGGGCTAAATATGACACCTTTACTTCCCTCCCTCCCCTTTTTTTTTTTGTCTTTTTTTCCCTGAGTGCTGACATGAGGAAGATACTGAACTTGTTTTGGTGATCCAGTCCTGGCAGTGTGTGGCAGATCTGAAGTCTGACACTGTCCTGTCCACCAGGGTGTCCAACTCCTTTGCTTGTCCTGCTGTCCTCTCCTAAAAGCCCTGAGCTGACAGCGAGAGCCCCTCCAAGCCAGTCCAGCTCCCACCTGTGAGCTGTGGCACTGAGAACAGCCCACCCTGAGCAGCCCTGAGTGGGAGAGAAAGGAGAATCAGGCTGCTCCAAAAGCAGCTGATCTGAAATCTGGTGGGCTCTGGGAGGATTGGGTTCCTTTCCTTTATTTAACTATCACCAAAACTTGGTCAGTGTATGACGAGAGCCCCTTTCTTGCTCCCTAAATATAAGAGCTACATTCCTTTATTTTGATTTCTGCTGAACAATGAAGCTCAACTCTGAACTTTATTAAGATATTTTTGGATTCAGCAATCAGTCTGGCACTTAGGAGAGCCCTGGCAAGAATCAGTATAAAGCAATACAAATAAAAAGAGATTGAAGGCATTGAATTTGCCTGAATTCTCTGGTGAACTAAAAAAGCAGGATGTACTTGGTTATCAGGGAAAACCTAATTCCCTACCATCTCATTGATAATTTTAAATTAAAATATTTAAATTATTTTATATATAAATAATATATAAATATATAAATAAATAATTTTAAAATAAACTATCATAAATTGCACATTTAAATATGCTTAAGCAAATTATTTTTATGGGGCTCGTGTTCTGCAGTTTTTGATGTTGTACTAAGTTTTCTCCTTGCTTACTTCAATTACTTCAGGTGATTTTTGATTACTGCAGGAAAAAAAAATACTTGGAGGGACACTTTACATGGGGAATTGGGGTGGGAATCTGCTTCAAACCACTGAACTCAATGTCTGTGACAAGTTCTACTTGACAATTTTTCACTAATTTTGAACTTGGCTGATGTCTTAGATGAAGAATACACCAGTAATCTTCACTGCATCTCTTGAGTAACATTATATAATTATCCTCATGCCTTAGACTACATTAAAAAATAAAATACTTAGAACAAAATTATGTAATAATTACATAAAAATAAATAACAATTTTCAGTTCCTAGGTATTAGAAATAGTTTAGGAATTCTTTTATCCCCCCCTTATCTTTATATTCAAGCAGAAGGTACCTGACTTTTATCATTTGGATTATTATTATTTTGAAAATAATGAATTCAGATACTATATTGAAAAAATTTCTGTAGCCTTATCTGTGCTCCCATATTTGCTACTTCCAGAACAATGCCAAAACAGTGCTACAGCAGCTTAAGTAGTTTTAAAAATTAACAGTAGTATCACTATCTGTGACTCCGTGACTGAATCTGGAAAACAAAATGCAGCTGGTGGACTATTTTTGCCATTTGTCCACCCAGAATCCATTTTGTCACATAATTATTGGAGCATCAGTCAGATTTGACATGAGCCTACAGCCAGCATGGTGAGGCTTTTCCATCAGTGGGTGTCACCCCTGTGGTAACTTATTGCCACACACAGGCTCCTGCAACACTGCTCCATAAAGAAACAGAAATGGGATGATCTGAAGGAGGAAGGAAGGATGGAAAGGAAGATGTGAGGAAGGAATTTGGGCAAATTCCCCAGAGCAGTCCATTAGAATTTTCCTCGCAGTGTTTTATACATCTCTGGCTCGGGCAAACAGAAAAAAGAGTGGGATCTGTCAGAGGTCAGTTGCTGGTTTTTATAGAGAAATCTTAATCAATTTTAGAAAGAAATCACACACATTTCAAATGAAATATGCTAACATGGAAATGAACAGAAAATTAAACACAACTGAATTTGTAAATAGTGTGTATATCTGCAGGAAGACTAATTTCCACAAAAAACTTACTGAGACAGAATCTAGAGATTACAAAACCATGCATACATGTGTGCACCTCCTCACAAAATAGCCAAATTGCCTTTTCCTTGTGATCTCAGATGTACTGACACACAAAGTGACTCTACATGATGAGGGTTTTTTTTAATTAGCTACATATTTAATATCTCATTTGAATGTTGAGAGTTAATTTTCCTCAATTTATACTTCCTATACTTCCTTTCTCTCAAGGATCTCAGACTATTTTGTGAACATAAATTAATCAAGGTTCCAAACCTTCTCTAGTATTGAGAATTAGACCTGCCTTATTAGCTACAAGTAGAAGAATGGTATTAAAAATTGCATGAATTACACCCAGAGCTGCAGAATATAAAAGCTGTCAGCTCCTTTTCCTCCACTCACACGCTATTGAGATTTAAACAGCATTTTTTTCTGCCCACAGAGTAAAACTTGGACTGGGAGAATTAAAAATAAACAAATAATCCACCTCCAAACTGGGCTGGCTCGAGTTCTGGAGCCTGTGTGCAAGGTCTGGGGGATTGCTGTATCATGTCCCAGGGGTGGCTGTTGCCTCAGAGACCTCTTGCTAAAATAACCAGGCACCACCTGCACGAATTCCAGCCAAACACACTCACCAGGACTGCTCTGGTACCTCTTTGAATGTGCTGTTGTATCCCCAATAAAGATGAGACCAAAACACACTTCATCCCTACCTACCCAAACTTTTCAAAGCTTATCCTGGAGTTTTCCAGCACACAGAGCAGTGGGAAGCACAACCCACTGCTCCCTGGGGACCCTTTTGCCCTTGGCAAAGGCATTTCTCCACTTGCTCTGTTGCTGTGAGTCACAGGAAATGGCACACCCTTTCCACTTGCAAAACACAGAAATCCTCGGCTCTTCAAACAAAAACTGCTCTGCAATCTGCATATCCTTGTTCTTCACATCACAACAGGGATGCCTTTCAGGGGACCCCATGGCTTTAAGGGACTTCCACCTGGGGGCAGGGGAATGTTGCTTAGATAATCAGAAATTAATGACACCTTGGGAAACAGAAATATCCCTCATCCCCGATTCCATGGCTCTGAGCTAAAGGTGATGGCATTGGCCATTAGGAAATAGTCTCATTCCATAAAATGACCACAAAAATCTGCCTTATTCTTGCCCAGCATCTAAAAAAAAAAGGAAGTTTAAACCTACACATGAATATTTTACCATGGATTCTCTCCAGCTGCAGAATCACAGGTCCAGAATCCTGGGAAGTTTGGAAAACCTTGCTGTGAGCAGTAAGAGGTAATGGTTAAACCATTACCCAAGGGCTTCTGGAGCTGGTGGTGACAGGGTGTGGAAGGCTCTCATTTTCCAAGCCTTCCCACATTTTAGGTGTGGATTGATGACTGACATACTCTGAAAACACTCTTTATGACAATGGTAATAAAAAAAGGGAACAGATTTAAGATAAAGCAGAGCTATTATTCTAACTGCATATTTCTGAGACTGTTACTATTTTTTGCTTCATTTTGTGGAGTGTATTTTCTTATTTTCACAGGTGTCAATCTTCATCTAAGAACTTCTATATTTGCTGGCAGGCAACTTTAATTCTCTTTTAATGACTTTTTCTCTTAGTGAATCAATACTTAATTTTAAAAGGTCTTCCCTACTTCCTAATAATCTCCTTTATTTTTCCTACTCAAAGGCACATTTAAAAGGGAATTCAATAGCTCAGCTATTTCAGAAGGATTATTATATTCCATATAGAATTATATGAAATACAGAATATATTATATTACACCTAGAATCATGGCTGTTGATTTTTCACTTTAGACTGTACTTTCCACCTATTTTTATATTCATCATCTCCTCTATTCACTGGTTAGGATTGAGCAGCTCTGGATATTTGCTGCTCTGGGTTCACCCTGCAGTTTTTACCCAAGCAGTGTCTCTTTGTGTCTCCCCTCCCTGCTCTCCCCCAAATCTGTGGTTTCTCTCACCAAAGGCTCTGTTGATGCCAAGTTATGCAAAGAATAGCACAGTCTGTATTTCTATTGTTCCTCAGGGTAATCAGAGCAGGACGAAACCCACTCTGATGTACCCAATAATGCATATTTTTGATCTGACTTTTCACTATCCTGAGCCTCTTGCTTTGCTTTCTGTGGTATTTCTAAGGCTCCTTTCTCTCCAATCTGCTATTAAACCCTACATTGTTTAAATGTTTTTTCTCCTTTTTCACAGAGCATTTGTCATTTCACAAAGCTTCAGCTTTGCACTTAAAATGAAAAGCTGAGTAGAGCTATGTCGTAAACAATTGGGATTTAATAAATAACTTGGTCTGCTGCAAACTGCTACACTAAGAACTAATACACTGTGAATTTTAAGGTTTCATTTGATTTATGCCAGTTCTTTCTATCTCTCTCTCCCTCCTCTGCAAATTCTTTATATGCAAGAAGGCACAAATCTGAAGAAAAATTATTTATAAAATAAAAGGATTTGTATATTATAAAGAAATTAAATTTCCAGAAGAGTGTTTTAATTCTGTCATCTGCTATAAAGATAAACATTCTGTTGCATTAAGAGAACTAAAATATGCAATCAGAAATAGGAGGCTGCAACTGAGTGAAAACCAGTGAGGTTATTCCATTTCCTAGTGCACCCAACTATTGCAGACAACCAAACTGAGGCTTCACTAGGAATCAGTAATTTACTCATTGAAATCCCTCTCCATTTGGAAACAAAATATTAAGGTCTGTGAGAGGGTGAAAATAATCTTGTTAATCAGCACAGAGACACTCCTGCTTTCAGCAGCAGTGGGCTCCAAACTGCTCCAGCAGCACTGAGTCCAAACCTGCCTCCCACCCTGAGCACAGATGTCTTGGTGCCCTGCAGATTTCTGGGGTGGCAAACTGAGCAAAATGGGTGTCAGACTCTCCTGGCAGTTTGAAGGAACGTGAGAATTGGAAACACACTTAAAGAAATTCCACACTGCAACGTGTGGCCTGTACAGCTCAAAAACGGGGCTGTGTTGGGGTGAGACTGGAGCATCTGGCTTGAGCAAACCTTAGCTCAGTGGGTGATTGTTGGGTTGTAATCAATATCTGACTGATAACCTCACTGACTACAGGAGTACATAGGGAGGGGACTTTAACCCTCACTAATTTATTTAAAATATGTTTTTAAGCTGCACAAATGAATTTTCAGATAAGGATCAGCCTTTCCACCTCCATCAGAAAAACAAAACCAATTCTTTCTTTATAGAAAACTTCCTAATAAAAATCTGTTCCCTTGGGAATAGTTCTAGAAGATTGCTGATAATGAATGAACACAAGGGATGTTTCCCAGCACTGCCTATTTAATTTTTAATATTTATACAAATTTCAACTCATCTGTCTCATTTTATCTCAACTGAGACAGTACAAGTAGGTTACAGAAAGTTGTCTGGTGAAACAAAGATGACACCTGTAACTTAGGACCAGATTGCCTTATTAAAAAAATATAAAAAAGTAAAATATTGCTCACTAGCATTGAAATATTTTACATCTACAAATAAGGTATAAGAATTAATTCTTTTAGAAGAGTGAAATGCAGCCTCAACCCCCTGAAACTTCTTGCATCCTCAGACATATGGACCCTTTTTCTATACATTTAAGATAAAAAGAAAACACAGTGTATGAAGCTTGAAAAAAATAGCAAAAAAATTGTAAAAATATTATTTTAAATGAAATTGGTGGACAATTAGATGCATAGATAATGATGGATCCAGGACTATGAATTTTTCCTAATAAATTGTATTGTGAGCAGTCTCTATCTCCCTTAAACTGAAATTAGTGGATTTTAGAAGTGCAATTTTTGGAAGTCTACTCAGATGGCAGACAATACATTGCCATATCTTAAATTTACACTGCATTAAGCTCTACTGCCACCATGGCACCTACAGATACCCAGTGCTGGCTGGATTTGGGAAGCCTGTATCTCTCCATGGAGTATTCCCACACTTCAAATATTCATAATATCCAGCTTGCCTTGATTTTTTTTTTTTTTAAGAGCTCGTGGGGACTTGCAAAAGAATGTTTCTGCTTTGCTTTATTTTTTCTTTGAGCTTCAATTATGAAGGGAGACGCCCCTCCACACACACACATTTTTCACATCTTTTTGCATTCATTCAGCATTTGATTGAAGAGTTAATTCAGCTCCACTGAACAATGATAGATGTAATGAACAGAAAGGTCTTCCAATGTGAGAGATATTCTTCTCAATTCTTTCTGACAGGCAAGGGATGGTAAATAGACAAAACAGAGTCAAGCTAGGCAGCAAACTTGTAAAAAGAATGACTCTGGTAATGTACAAGGACAGCATGCACATCAATGAATACTTACATAAATGTCTGCACCATAAAATCCATCCTGGTATACAACACTGCAAGGATGCACACACAAAGAAAAACATCCATATTAGTGCATTTCCACATGCAAATGCCACCAACCCCTGCACAGCTGAGGTTAGTCTCTCACAAGAACAGAGGGAGGGGGGAGGAAGGCACTCTTCACATTGGTTAAGGAGGTTGGTAGAATTAATTATCAGAAGTGAACCTGAACCAAATACATCATCTCATCAAGTATGCCAAATGCTTAGTCAAAGAATGGCAGGATTGGAAAAGACTGTTCATAAAGTTTGGTTTTATTTTTTTTTCCTTCCTCTGTTTTTAGCTTTAAGAAATCACATATTGACAGTTTTTTGTTGCCTATAAAAACTTTCAGTGGGCCAATCCTACATCCAGTTTCAACACCTTAGCAAAAAGCTAACTCTTGAAGTTCTGCTTTCTTGTCCTGCAATTATTGACCCTCTGAAAGAAAGGGTTACTTCTCCTTACTTAGATGGCAAACAAAACACAGCCTAAGTTGACATGGTGAGAGGAGTGGGTGAGGTAATTATGCTGGTGGTGTTCTACCCACTGGGTCAAATCTCATTATTCAATGTACACAGAGGTGAGGGAACCCATAGGTACTGCATGGCTGGCTCCATGCACACTTCCAATAGTGACAACAGGTCTGGTGACAATTTCATGGTGCTGTCCTTATGAAAAAAAATATTAACTTTGCCTACTTGAGCACTTTACAGCTTTGGCAAGCTCAGTGCTTCTTAGCTCCCCTGCTTTGGTTGGGTGCATTACTACTTCTTCTCTCAAAAAACTGTGGTAACATTGCTGTTACCAGTTCAGCCAGAGATGGTCTCATTGCAGCTGAGATCAGTCATCAGTGTAAACAGTGAAAGATTCTAAACCCTTCAGGACAAATGACACAGTGTGACAAAGACAGCTTAAATGATTACACTGAATGAAACTGCAACTGCACAACAGTGGCCTACCAATTACACCCATTAGGTCATTCCTGCCATTTTACATCCATTTGGCAGTTCTGCAGCTTGAAATGTGTATTTCCAGCATCAGAATCAACCCAAGCTGTTTCAAGAGCTAAATATGAGAGCACACAATAGGGGTTTTTTGCAACAATATTTTCAATTTAGGAATACTATTATCTAGGAATAATAGTTATTACCAAGTTGCTAGCCTAAGCCATTTTGCAATTCCAACAAGAATTTTCATGCCAGAAATACAATGATCTATTGAGGTCAATGACCAAACCCCACAGGGCTGAGCTGGTGTGTGTCTAAGTCAGAAACACTTGAGGAAATCATAAATATGCATACATGCACACAGCAACACGGAGAAAACCACACTGATGATGAAAGTTTGCTATGGAATAATAATGGGTGAAAACTGAGCTCCACTTAAATCAGTGTCTGTCATTTGTTTCAGTAGGATCACTCTTATTTTTATATTATGGCTGCAGAGCAAAATATGCAAAACCTGGTCTACACTGGCAGCTTCCAGAGAGTTTATTTACACTGCAGTGACCTTTGTTTGGGTTTGGAGACTGATTATTTTAAAATACTACTTGTTTTTCTTTACCTGTCTGCACGTAAGAAATAAAGCATTCCACACTGTGAGGCAGGAGCACACAATCATGGACAGCATGGAAGGGCTTGGATGAGATGACAAACACAGAATACTGAGTTTACTGAAGATGAAGGCCCCACAGCCACAACCCTCAGGTCCTCATATCCCTGTGCCACTCCTGCTGGAGATGGGGAGGAGTTGGGGGAAGGTGGTTTAGGCCCTACCTCTGTCTATAACCACCTAACTGCACTTCAAAAGGAAATAAAGTCATGTTTCAAGAAAAGTCTGTTTTGCCCATGATGGCAATTGGCAAGAAATGTCCCTGTCTTTATGTCAGCCCAGGAGCTTTTCCATCCTCCTTTCTCCCCCTGTACTCTTGAGGAGGAGGGAGGATCACTTTAGAGGGGGAGCAGAGCTGGGTGAGGGTCTGGCAGCCAGCTGAGGTCAGCCCACCACTGCACATTCAAACACCCTACTCTCAGTTACTACTCAACATTGCTTCTCAGAAAATAATGGTTTTGAGGGAGCACATGTCAGAAAGGGAAACTTTTTCCTTCTCCTCTTGGTGATCTGTGGATATACAGCAAAGATGAATAGGGGCTGATAAATTTTTCATTCCTAAGTGCAGCTGGTTGTAATCTTGGACAGGTTCATTCATCCACCTCAGTCTTCCTTCCAGTCATGTACAGACAGAAACTTATTTGGAGTTCTAAATGAAACCACTTCATAAATACCATGCTGAAAAATGTGCCCATCACTAGAATGAGACATATATGCATAACTCCATCATTAGACATGGCCAATATTAAGATGAAGTGACAGAATCAGGCAAATGAGTATAACAGTCCCAAGCAGGCCTTGCACTAAAAAAAATCATCTGATTTTATCTTATTTCCTCCCTATGATCTTGTATTATGACAGTGATATTGAAGAAAAACACTCCTGCTTCTCCTGAAGTTGGAGGAAAAGTAATTCTTCACACTTCCATAGATTTTTCAGGGAGTATTTCCTCTATTCACTGCTTTTATTTGTTGATTCCTGACTGAATCTTAGCAGTGGAGTCAAGTGTATTTTCTAACAGCACCCTTCATCAGAAGGACAGAGTGCAAAGCACCAAGAACTATGTTTTAGCTTTTCCTTCCTTTAGTATATAAGGTTCCAAGGGTTGGGGTTTTTTTCTGCTAATTTGGTTTAATTTGCTTGGCTTATCACCTCCTTTTCTCTCTCTGAGGCTCTAGGCAGAAAACAAAGAGTATGTCTTCAGCATGGCAAGAGACTGAAGGCATCACACAGGGACCCACCTAACAACAAATAGCTCCTTCTAGACTTCATATTTAAAAAAATTATTTTGGTAGACAGGTAAGTCTTGTGCTCCTTGTAAAACAACAGAGGGTTTTCAAATAGCCACATTACTGAAATCTGAATTACTCCAACCAAGGAATGGATATGTTAATGCACTTCCCGGAGGCATTAAAAAGAACAAATTTAGGGGATTTATTCAGTTGTATTTTATTATTTTATTGTGCTAAGGAAAACTTGGAGAAGTGAGAAATTTTGATTTAATAAGAAAATGCTCATCTAAATAATATCATATGTGGCAATCATTTCCTGAAATTATTTTTCTCTAAATAGGAAACTCCCCATCAAGTATTGTACATCTGACTTTCATGGGTTTAGCTCCTTTATTTAAGTCTCTGTGTCTTATAATCACTTTTTGTAGCTATATTAACATGAACTCTTTACTAGTTTAGATTCCACCTTTATAATATCCCTGGAGAACTACATCTGTCTTCATTATCATTTTTCTGTCCTCATCTTTCAAAAGGATTGACTTGAATAATCTATCAATAACATAAAAAGACAGTCCTTGATTGCACAAACCTTAGCTGAGGACCCACAGCCTTCAGCCCCACATGGCAGCACCTCAGCCTGAGGCTCATCCAGAGTGAGGGATTCGAGGGAAAAAAATGGGTATCACCCCCCTGATTTCCTTCACCCAACCTGAGGCTCATCCAGAGTGATGGATTCGAGGAAAAAAATGGGTATCACAGCCCTGATTTCCTTCACCCAGCCTGAGGCTCATCCAGAGTGAGGGATTCGAGGGAAAAAATGGGTATCACCCCCCTGATTTTCTTCACCCAACCTGAGGCTCATCCAGAGGGATGGGTTTGAGGGAACAAAGGAGCATCACTCCTCTGCTTTCCTTCCCTGGCACAGGAATGGTCACAGTTCACCATTCCCTCTCCAGCATGACTACAGGAGAGCAGCTGAGGAACAAGAGTTGTCTGTGTTCTGCCTGCTGGGAGGGTCACCCTCACTGTCCTGCACTGTCCTGCACTGTCCACTGTCCTGCAGTGTCCAGCTCTTGGTCTGGAAATCACCTTTCAGCTGAACCCTTTATCTAAGGCCTTCATGAGACAAATGACAGGAGAGATGCAACTGCAGCCTTGTTTGAACCAAAGACAGAATTACAGCAATGCCTTTCAGTGCTCTAAGAACACAGTTTTGTGCTTTAGAACTGGAACTCTTGTAAGAGGCAGTTTCAACTTTTTAGAATGTTCTCTAATTCCAGTTTCTTGCCTTTCCACTTTCAACAGCTTCTGCCATGGACAAGTAACATTATCTGCTTTGGGAAATTGACTGAGGGCATTGCTGCAGAGAACAGAGCTGGCAGACATGAATCAATACGTGCTGGCAAAAAGCATCTTTTGTTCCAACAATTGCACATATACACAGAATCCAAAGTAAGAAGTTGTTTACATGAGCCCAAGGAAATATAGTGGGAAAAACCCGTAACAACCACAGTAGATGTAGTAGCTCATACTAATCTTCTTAAATTTAGAATTCAGAATAAGGGTTGGAAAATAAAGCTGTATTTTCATTTTGAATCAGTTAGCCAGCAGCACTTGAGAATGTTAATTTTAACCAGGGGAACAGTTTCTGAATAGGCTCTGTTATTTCTCCTCCACACTCCCCACAAATTCACAATTCTATTTAGGGTTGGCTTTGGGGTTTTTTTAAACTGTTCTTTTCAAAGAGAAAAAAGCACATTGCTCTCCCCTGCTTTCCCAGGAAAGACAGCAGAGGAGGAGATAGAGCCTGAAAGCTAATTCTCTGTTAGCTTCATCAGAACTGAAAGGAGCAGAGAGGAAACGTGAAGACAAAGTCATCACACACGAAACTTGTGAGGAATTTAAGGCAAAGGATGCTGAAACAGAAAGGCTTCTCATTACTTTCACTGCTCCTGCTATCTACAACTGCTCTGCTCCCAGATCCACCCTGGCACTGGGTTCTCCTGACAACAGATTAAACATCTCTCCTTTCCCTCTCCTGCTGCACCATTTGGAGGTTAAGCTCCCCATGCAGTGTAGACTCTCAAACTCTAAATTTCAGTATCCTCACACAAACCCAGGTTTACTCCCCATGCCAGTGTCAGTGGGGTTTTATGGTAAATACATTAATTATACATGGTTAGAAGTAAGCTGCACACTCTCCTATTTCAAGGCAGTCGAGAAGATGCCACGGATGCTAAAAGTGAAGTCCTTTCCATGAGCTAAAAAACAAGATGCTAGCTCAAGGAATTGTGAAATGTCTCACTCAGAAGTAAAGGAACCATTAATTACTGGGGTAATGCCATGGATCTCCTGAACAGTAATTCCATTCTTAAATGACACTTTTTAAAGCACATGTGCCCTAAACATGGTTTTATACCCAGCAATTCCCCTTGGACCTAGCAAAGCCTGTCTGCTGCTCCCCAGGAAGTGGGAGGCACAGCAGAAGACACTTTTCAGCAGGAACCACAATAACTCCTTCTGCTTCCTGTACCAGACCTAGAGGTTAGATCAAGATCTAAGGTTAGCGAAATAAAAGGAAATTTTAAAAGGTAATTGCAATCTTCAGCGTTATATTTTGCAACTACATGTAGGTTCTTGCTTAAAAATAAATAGTTTTCTAAATAAACATTGATGGAATTTAATGTAAATTTATTGTTAAAATTATATCTGTCATTATAGAAAAAAGTGAGAGTTTTTTATTGACTGAAAATACCTAAGTGTGAAACTGTTTGCTTGGCTGTAAGGCTGGGCTCTTCCCTTGAGTGAAAAATAGGAAATTGCTACTAAATTAATTGCAAAGCAGCATTCAAAACTTATTCCATTTTTCTTATCAACAAATGATATTCCAAGTTGTTTGCTTCCTTCTCTAAGCTGATTCATTCTCCGTGATCTCTTTATTATCTCAGTAATTTTCCTTGACTTCTATTCACATTGTGACCAAAAACCTCATTTTCATAATTTGTTTTCAGTGATTAAGGATTTTTTTTTCTGATGGAAATTCCTTATTGCTTCTTTGGTGGGTCCCAGGACAGCACAGGTGAGCAGAGAACAAAGTGTCACACAGAAATTCCACATTACACTCTTGTACCAGTGAAGATACCAATATCAGATCTAATATGTCAGGCCAAAGAAATTATGGCAGAATAAAGGTTTAATACCCCAGCTGTGGATCAGTGCAACAGAGATATGTACAACTTCTGTACTCACCCATGAATTACAAAAGTGGGCAATTCAGAAAGCAGGGCCTTATTGTAAAGCAAAATTAAATATCTGAACTAAGACCTACATGAATTGAGACAGGGCTTAGTAATTGAAAACTTTTTCAGTGTCAAATTATGTTTTCTGGCAAGGTGAGCCCTAGATTAGCAAGGGTTCCTCTCAGCCACGGGAGCAAGGAGGTGATGGCACCTGGGACCAGCGCAATGGGCAGCTCCCTCTGAAGCCACATTTGGCACGGGCACGAAGGGAAGGAGCCTCAGCAGTGCCCAACCACCCTGCAGAGCAGTGGAGTGCTGAGCTGACCTCCAGGGAACCACTGCAGCACTGCTGGACCTGACTGCAGAACTCCTGCACTGCCCCACCGCAAGCTCTCTCTGCTTACACCTCTAACTCACTGCCAAGGATGCTGACAGGCAGCTGTTCCACTACCTGAGGATACACAAGTGTGCCACTTGGAAATGAAATTCCTCCTGCTGAGTCACTGAACTAATCCTATCAATGTGTGTACCACACACGTACACGTAGAGTACCCACGTGTGGCCTCTCAAATTAAGGCAAAATTTAAGTTACCTACAAGTCAGAAAGTACTCATTTTGCAAACATTAACCAAAAAAAAGTACTGTCCAATTCAAAAACTACCACACACAGCTGTGTCTGACATACACCTTTATATATACCTTCATATACACCTTTATGAGTTTGTATTTAACTAAGGTGTGATGCTAATGACACCATGACACTGAGAGGCCCACCTTGTTATCTCTCTACATAGTGCACTCTATGTTCAAAGTCAAGAATTTATTTAAACAAGGGAGTTCACTTTCTTTAGATGCAGTACCCATTTGGTAGCTGAGGAATTCTGATTGAAATCTGAATGCAGGGCATTCTAAATGTGCTTCCATCATTGCCCTGTACTAATGCCTGGCCTGACTGACTCAGAGTGTGGCAAGAGAAGGATAACTTTGGTGGGACACCATCCTTGCCCAAAGGTAATTCAGGGAAACCCCAGAAGAGTGTCTTCCTCCAGTAATGGTAATACTCTTTTGCTTATTAAACTACACAAAACACTCAAATGAAACCACAGAATAGACTTTTACAAAACAAGCTGATTCTGTGGCATCATTTTTATATCAGTTTTTAGAACATCTTATTTCTTTTAGATTATAACTGCCCAATGTGATGGAATGGTCAAACTGCCTGTCTTAAACATTCCTGAAATCTCAGCCCAAAGGCTGACTGATGAGATTAGCAAATTTGTCTGGAAAAAGAGGCTGCTTTGGCTTAATGGAAGCAAAGTTTACTGAGGAAGGGTGGGAACTGGTGCAGGGCACCCATCACCTACTGGAATGGAGCAGGGGGACAGGGCTGTGCTGGCAGCTCCTGCACAAGGAGACATCCCCAGTGGGAGCCAAGGAGCTGCTGAGTGGGATTTCAGGGAGGGGGGAGAGAGAGGGAGAGAGAAAGAGAAAGAGAGAGAGAGAGAGAAAGAGAGAGGGAGAGAGAAAGAGAGAGGGAGAAAGCGAAAGAGAGAGAGAAAGAATGAGAGAAAGAGAGAAAGAGAGAAAGAGAAAGAGAGAAAGAGAGAGAGAGAGAAAGAGAAAGAGAGAAAGAGAGAGAGAGAGAAAGAGAAAGAGAGAAAGAGAGAGAGAGAGAGAGAGAGAGAGAGAGAAAGAGAGAGAGAAAGAGAGAGAGAAAGAGAGAGGGAAAGAGAGAGGGAAAGAGAGAGGGAAAGAGAGAGGGAAAGAGAGAGGGAAAGAGAGAGGGAAANGAGAGAAAGCGAGAGAAAGCGAGAGAAAGCGAGAGAAAGCGAGAGAAAGCGAGAGAAAGCGAGAGAAAGCGAGAGAAAGAGAGAGAAAGAGAAAAATCACCTGCTCTCACTGCCTGTGCCAACCCTTCCTGATCCCTTCTCACAAAGATCCAGCAGCTCTACAGAGAGACAGTGGCAAATCAACTCCAAGTTTGTATGACAAACTACTACTCTAGCCTGGGCTAAGTTTTCTGATTTTCCAGATTTCCCAATTTCTTAACAGCTGAAAATCTTTTGCCAATGTTATTAGGGTTTTTAAGTAATACATGCAGCATACAAAGCCTTTCTGTGCAAGCCTTTGCAGAGCTACAGGAGAAACAGTTTCTTCTTAGTTTCTCCAAAAAATATGCATAAACCCCAAACAATCTTCTGAAATAAAGAAGATTATAGAGTTTCTAGAAATTAATACTATGAATTCCTCTTCTTGGTTCCTTAGTTTCCTAGTTGGTTTTAGTAAAGGCAGGTCACTGACAGCAAAATCTTAAGGCATTATTTAAGCAAAAATACACAAGAAGCACCTCAGATTTCTATCATGGCAAAGATGGCAACTAGAAAAACTAAGCAAACTGCAAGAAAAAAAGAAATATATATAAAAAAAATACAGCACTAAGCCTTCAGGTGCAGAGGCAACTTTCAGCAGGCAATTTGAAGAAAAAGGAGATAACTCGATCCAACCTCCTTAATAACCAGATGTTTGCAATCATCAAAAATATACCTTTAGCCGAAACAATCTCTCCGTTCCGGAGCGTTCCGTTTGCAGGAGCATTTACATAACAATATGTGACATCTGAATCGCTTCAGGCCACCGAGCGTGGCAGCACAAATCAGAGCCATTTCTCAGCCCGCTGAGCCCCGCGCCGGGGCCGGGCGGGCACGACCCGAGCGCGGCGGGGCCGGGATGGAGCCGGGCGGTACCGGGGCGGTACCGGGGCGGTACCGGGGCTCCGTGCTGAGCCCCAGGGGAGGGAAGCCGAGCTGCTTACCCGCCGTAGGCTGGAATAGGAGGAGGGGGTGCTGCTGCCCGGAACGTGTTGTACACCGTGCGACCTCGGCCTCGTAGGTGGGCACCTCTGTACGCGGCAGCTGCGGTCGCAGCGGGGTAGGGGAATCCTGGCACTGCGGAGGGAAAAGAGACACAAAGCAGGGATTAGAGAGCGATCCCGCCTTCGGAACCCAGCAGCGGCGCTGTGCTGATGGGAAAGCTTGCCTGTAGCTGGACGAGGGAGTCGCCAAAGTGTTTGAACTCATCTTTTCACACTAATCTCGGCACGCGGATAGCGAGCGGGGAATTTGGGTGGCAGCGTCAGATTTGGCTCTGAGGTTCTCAGAGGACACTGCTGAAAAGAGTGTTGGCTGCTTCAGTCAACACTGCTACCAGGAGACTCCTGAGGTCCAAGTTCAGGCTCAGATTTGTCATGTCAGAGTTTGTATTTGCATCACAGTATCGGATCTGTCTTCTAAAGCCAGCCCTGTTGTGAGGGGGGGTGAGACAGTAGAGATTAGCTGACCTCAAGTCATCTAAATTATCCACTGATTTTGCCAATTGATCAGAGTTTTGCTTTTGTTCAAGAGCTGATTATTAACCAGCTCTTTACTGTGTAATAATGGAAAGAGTTTTTCTTCTCTTTTCTCTTTTTTTGGGGTTTGCACCACGTACATAACAGCACCTTCCAGTCCTTCAAAGGCAAGAGTACTGTATCTTACATAATACATCTGAATCCACATAATATTCAGACCAAACAGAAATAACTTAATCATATGACAAAGAAATTAACTCATTTTTATATTGTCATTAGAACTGTGAACATTATTTACCATTCCATGTGAGACTGAAAATATTTTAATCAGAAACTGAACAGCCATACAGTATTAGAGGCTTTCCTTCTGTAAAACTTCTCTCTTGATAACTTTTTAATAGAAAAAAATAACAATAAACAAACAAAACTTCCCACTTTGCTTTCTCTGCCAGTTTTTAAAGCAGTGCTTCATTACTTCATTTCTCCTTTGCACATATATTGCGTGTCAATGTTAGAACAGGTATTTCTTGAATGAATTAATCAGTGACACAGAATCAAATCCAGCTCTGTTGGCACTCAGGTTACATCAGATGTACTTCACTGTGTTGATTTTTTTTTCAGTATGTAAATAAAGAAATAAAACAAATATTTCTTAGCAAAGCCCTAATAAAAAGCAAGCAAATGGAAATACAGATGTATAAAAATTTTCAAATTTGAAATATGATTTTATTTCAATCCTCATTTAGCATCACTTTTAAAAGAAGCCATGAATTTGAAAAAGAGAAAACGAAAAAATTCACAGCTCTTTGGCCTTGCTGGCTGAACATGTGAAGGGAAATACAGTGATTATGGTGATTTCTCTGTTACTGCCTTACTGCTGTGGCTTTGGGGCTTTCTAGGGCCTTCTCTCTGACAAAAAGGCTCCACAGTAATTCTGCAAAGATTTACATGCCTGTGATACAACATAAAGCAACCTTATGGCAATGCAAATAAATTAGATCTGCCTCAGAAAGTGCAAATACCATATTTTATAAGGAATAGAAAAGGAATGTGTCGAAATCAGAAAGATGAACCTGCAGAACTCGATGTTCTGTTGATAACTTTGCAAGCAACTGCATTTGAGAAGTCTTAAAGGAATTGTACTGGAAAACATTTCCTTTAAGGAAAAACAACATATACACCATACATGTGATATTTGGATGCTGGAATGGAAGTACTTTTGCATATTCAACAGGATTGAGTATTGACCAATGTAAATAGAGTAGTGACAGAATTATAACCTGCTGCTGGAACCTGGTAACTTCTGTCCCTTTCCCTTCCAAGCATACAGCCTTGTATAAAACTTAATGCAATATGCAGAGGGGAACACAAAGATAGTTTCAGATAATGTTCAAAGAACTGCAGACCTACACAAGCCCTCCAGCCTTACTTTTTTTTTTTCTTTCTTCATCCAGCTTTTGCTCCTTCCCAGTTTCTAATCCTGTAACAGTGATGTTCAGCTGCAGTCTGCCTGCCTTAGGAAATTCACTCCTTTCCAACTAATAGGCATTTCTAAAAGTTTCTCCAGTAAATTGATAGCTAATTTGTGTCTTCAAAAAAAAAAAAAA
>VZRX01006079.1:95905-156273 GCA_013398075.1 Notiomystis cincta
ACTAATTAAATAAAAAGAAACAAACCACTGCTCAGAAGAGTCTGCTTAAGCAAATGGGTGGAAATGGATTTGAGAAAATGGCCAGGAAAAACTGATACCTGAAATAAACTGTAGTCTTTAGGGATACTCTTAAACTGCCAAAATTAAGATAAATTTCTCTGACCTAAATGGTAATTAGAAAAAAAAAAATCATTCAGTCTGACAACCTTAAGACTTCTTCCTTTGCATCTGTAGTTTTCTAAATATTGATAGAAAACACCTTCCACAGGAACAGAAGTGGTAGAGAAAACACAGCTCACTCAGAACCAGCCTAAGCTCCAGAAATGTAAGATATGTAACACCACTGTGGGCTTGCAAGGCATGGTCTGGAAAGTCCTGCCCAGAGATCTGTTCCAGTAATTAATTCTTCCTAATGAACATCTACGTTTGGCAATATTTACAGCAGTTGTTCTTTTAGGGTCCTAAGCAATTAATTANTCAGAACCAGAAATGTAAGATATGTAACACCACTGTGGGCTTGCAAGGCATGGTCTGGAAAGTCCTGCCCAGAGATCTGTTCCAGTAATTAATTCTTCCTAATGAACATCTACGTTTGGCAATATTTACAGCAGTTGTTCTTTTAGGGTCCTAAGCAATTAATTAAAACCAACTGGAATTGTTGGGAGACACTGAGGAAATGCCTCTGTGAAAGAATGAACTCCTAAGGGGGTTTGTGAAGATCTTTTCCTTTGAATTGTACCATTCAATCCAGCTTTCATACAGACACATTAAAATACATATTTTGCAACAACTGAGCATTTATCCTAAATTCTCTTTATTCTTCATGGCAGTCACACCTTGGGAAGAATTACACCGAGGCTCACTGACCTCAGATCTTTGACAGTGAATGATTTCCACAAAGAAATGTCACTGGAACAGCAGAGTGCCCCCTCAATAAGTGAGTCAAAAATAACTCTTTTTTTTTTTTTTAATTACATTTTTAGGAGAAAGAAGGCTCTCTCTTAACAAAAGAGGAGAAAAAGGAAGATAACAGAAATAGCAGGGAGAGCCACTTAGTCCAGAAGAGTTACCAAATGCAACAACTGTAAGGGAGGCTCAGCAGACATGGGAGATGCTAAGCCAAGACAGTGATTTTTTTAATCAATTTCAAAGGATCTGAAACACAAAAGATGAGTTTGAATGAGAAGCCTGAAGGAATGTAACTCTTTTGCTATGCTTGCCTTGCACTGCTCTCTTAACACAGAGCATAAAATGTCTAAAGTGAAGCAAAGCCCTAAAAACCTCCAAGATGGAATTAGCAGAAGGCAGAGCAGTGCTGTGCAGCTCTGTCAGAAGAGCATCAGACACGATGGGAACTAAACATGGGGAGCACAGGACTTAGGGTGGCATTGCAAGGTCTGACAATCAAGTGAGGTCTAACAGTTGAGTTCATTCACAACAGAAGGATATCCATCCCAAAAATTGATTTGGGTCCATCTGAAAATCGGAGAATCTCAAAATACACTTTTTATTGTCAGGTGGAAAGATTAGAGATGAAGATTAGAGGTAAAATAATCAACAGGTTTTGTTGGCCTGGATTTGAGTTCAGAAAAAATCCCCATTATGCTCCTTCAGCCGAGCTGAGAAATCAGGTGGGTAGGAATATGTAATAACCACAGAATTTATTTTGCTACCATCTTTTTAATATCCTCACCCCAAAATAACCAGCAGAAGTGGCAGTGTTAGAACACAACTGAAGAATGGACTTCATAAAAAGAATTTTATGAAAAGGACTGTCCCATCAGGAAGCATTAAATGCTATTAACCAGTCCCAAAAGGAATGAAGATAGTAGCCAGGAGGGGTAGAGGCTTTAATGACTTACAGTTTGTAGGTCAACCTTCCTTAGTGCCTCAGTGGCAAAGTGCTGAAACTCAGGCAGTGAAAATGCTATTATAATGGGGCTGAAAATGTGTTTGACTCTCAGCAGGGAAGCATCTGAGCCCACTTCTAAGCAAAAGTAGCTTAAATTCATCAAAGTAATTTGATGACTGGAATTCTTCTGATCTGTGACAGAGAAAAGGCAGATTTCTCCAAATGCACATTGATGACAGGAGGTGATAGCATGAGGGTATAAAAAAAAAGACTTTTCTGAGGACAGTACATAATCAAACATCAAGCCACAGAAAACAATTTACATTTTCATCTAATGGCCCCATGCATTCTATGGATATTCATTCAGCTATTCAAATATGAATGAGACTACAACCACAAAACTCAGTTCCTACAGTCACTCTGCAATTTTCATTTTTCAGATTAAAAAACCAGAGTATAAATACTATGCAGTAGAAATCCTTGGCTCTGCTTAATTTAATTATCCAAAATCATACAAGTCATCTACTACAGCCTAAATGAAATTGTTTTAAGAACGTTATGCTGGTAAGATTTCTTCTTTAAACTTGTTTGTTCTATTTTTATACTTAGGAGGATAAAATTTTAAAAGGTATTACTACAATGAATATTGTCTACAAACTTTTCTCCTCTTACTTTGTAAATATGGAATCATTATCAGGGTACCTCCTTCAGTGAACTTCACTCTAGGTCTGGAAATGTGGAAATATGGCCAGCAAATTGCCACATTTAAGCAAATAAAAAGGCCTTTGGAATTAACAGGATTCATGGTAGTATATCAGCAAAATTTAGGTAACTAATGATTTTATAGACAAAGCAAATATGAGCATAAGGAAGAAAAACTTGAACTTTGATTTCACAGATGAAATTTAATCAAATCTTAATTTGTCCCAGAAGATGTAATATAAGCATTTGTTTTACTCATTTTTTATTAAATGAACATGGCAGGGAGGTGCACTTTGTAGGCACCATAACTCAAGATATGCCTGGGTAAACAGAGACTGGAGGAACAATGAAAAGCTCGAGTTCCCAAAAAGAGGAATATAACCTGGCAAAAAAATACTTAAGGGTTATACACTGCATATTAAAGTTTTAAAGCTCTGGGATAGATGAAAGAGCAGCAGATGCAAAAAACAACAGGGGGCAGATTTTGTATCAAAGCCATAAAAATATACAGCCACTTTAATGGGCAATTATTCTTCACATTTGTGCTGCGGTTTGAATTTGGATGAGGGTGCCATATGCCCCAAGAAAGGTGTGCCATCAAAATGGATGAGCAGATCTACCTGTCACCCCTCCTCCTCTGCACAGAGGAGCAGGTCATCTGCCACCAGGAGTTTGCAAGTGTTTTGTGGTGGAGAATGTTAATGCTGCGCCGTGTTTGAGTCGGTTTGTCGCTAATTTACTGCGGCGCAGTTTAACTGCTGGAAAGACAGGCAGACACATCTACATTATTCCCATAGTTCTGGAGGATCCCCGTTGAGGAAACACAATAAATTAAAAACAAAGAGAGATAATGGGCAGCATGCTGAGAAAGGCTAAGCAGAATAATCTATATGATATTATCTGAGATTTCAGGAGCGGAATCAGCAGTTTATCCCAATGTGTGCTGTGTTTTCCCTTCTCTGTAATAGTAATAAGTGTTATTAAGTGGCATTCTTTGACAGAATTATAAACACTGTGCTAAAGAGGATTTGTGCATTTCAATACACAGACCAAAGCCCACTGCAAGCAAAGATTTTAACGTGAAAAGGCATTTAAATTAGATATAAATATATGTGCATACACACACTTCACATTCAGGGTAAAAAAAAAATCTTTAGAAAATTCACAATGTTTAAAATTACAGTCTGAAAATACAATTCTTCATCTGTCATTGTTGTGAGATGATTTTCCCTGGGATCTAGTTGTGAATTAACTGCATTTACAGGAAATTTCCCAGATACCTCAAACACAGTCACAACTGGTCACTTCTATTTCTTTCTTTCACAAGCTGTTTCTTTTTTGAACCCTACTTAAAATTGTAGACCAATTATTTCCGTACCATTATAGAAAAATGCATGCCAGTGTTACACACTGTTGTTTAGAAATGAATAAATCTGTATTTTGGAGAAACCCCTACTTATAGGACATTCTCATTTGAAATGCATTAAAAAGGAAAACAAAAATCTCTAATTAATGTACAAGTCTAATCACCATTCTCCACATGGAAGAGTAATTTTTCACTGTTCATTTGCTCAGTGTAATCTCAAAACTGACATAACAGAAAAGCAATGGCCTATAAATCTGCTCTCATTTGTTTCTTTAATATTCATATTCCATTGAACTACAGCTGCTTGTTGCTGCAGTCTATTACAACATGCAAAACTGTCGATAAAAATATTATGAAAGGCAAGATGTGTTTCTTCATGGCTCTCTGTGCCATTTATTTGGGAAAAAATAACAACAAATGACTCATGGATTGTCCCTTAGTTTGCTGCACGCTGGGCGATTAGTGATTAATTACCTTGTTGCAAATTGACATGGCACAAGGAAATTGACACAGCTCTGATTAATTAACTTTTTTATGCAAGACAGTTACTTACAAAACACTGCACACTGTAATTGAATCCCTTTACACAACACTACTGCATTAAGTTTCCTGTCAAATCCAAATTAGTACCAAATTTCACGTAAATTTGGTGAAACTTTCTATACTGATGGATATGTAAATATTCCTAGAAAGGGGACAGACAACTGCTTTAAAACACTGTTTTAAAATATTTTAGCCTCATAAGAATCAGATTTTTAGATTTTTCCATACCAAGCATTTGCTTTGATTATATCAAATGCACACAAAAACCCCCCATAAACTAAATATTTCAGTAAAGAGCAACCTACCATTTAAGGAGCTTATTCCTATTTTATATTATAGGAAGACATTTAACTATTCAAACAAAACTTTTAATTTGGTTATCTTAAAGCTGCTTTCAGATCTAATTGATCTGTTATTTCAATGACTTCCAGCTATTGACTTCTTCAGAATTATTTAAAGTCTAAATGGAACCATTCTTTTAGTTTCATCTCTTCCTGTGTACCAATAAACAATCCATGATTGGTTTCTCTGGGCATTACCACCATTCTATGCCATTCATTCATAACCTTCTGAGCAAAATCCTGACACCAAGCCTGGAAAATGTCTGATTTTCCTGCCTAAGCTTTCTCCCTGTGAGGGTGGCTGGCACCAGAGGGGCTGTGGAATCTCCATCCTTGGAGATCTTCTTTGAGCGTGGTCCTGGAGAAGCTGCTCCAGGCTTTGCTGCTGGAGCAGGAGGTGGAAAATACATTCTCCAGGGTCCCTTCCAACCTCAGCCACTCAGATTCAGCCATTTAGTGGTTCTGTGGGTACCAGAAATTCCCTTATTCCTCCACCCTTCCTTAGCTGGATTGCAAATGCAGCCACCTGACACCACCCTAAGACATCAGGGGTTTTCCAAGAACAAGCTGAAGAAAAGGGAGGATGTGAAGGGGTACAAAGGAACAGCTGAAATGACTGAGAACTCCTCTTGTAAATCTATGTAATGATACCAACCTGCACCTCTGAATTAAAAAAAAATAAGCTATAACTGGTGGTGAAATTACTTATGATGTACTTAAATCAAAATGAGAGCACTGCATAGCTGAAATTAGACATAGCTGAGGTACAAAGTTGGCTCTTCACAAAGGAAACAACTGAAAAAGAAGAAAAAACTCAGGAGGTAAAAAAGCACCCAGGCCATAAAGGAAAAGAAACAGTAGAGATCAGAGAAGAAACGTTTGATCTTAAATTAAAGAACAATCTTCAAATATAGATGATCAAAGTGATCAATATCTTGTCTGGTGTTCCCAGTTATTGGACAGCTACAGGTTTCAAGCAAATGGAAGAAATCCCCTGTGTCTAACAAAGCACCACTCCTGAGACAAAGGAAAAAGGCTGTGGTTCTGGAAAGATGGATGAAGAGCAGCACTGCTATAAAGAGATGACGAAATTTAGTCATTTGAATGTTTATGAAAGTCAATTATTTAGTGACAAGAAATACTGTTTAGATGACACAAGGATTCCTAAAGCTCAACAGAATTATTAAACTGTAAAAAGAGCATTGTCAGAATGCATTTGGAACAATTTAGGCAGGAAGAAAGAGAAGAAAAACCCAGCTGTTAACCTAATCCAAGCCATAATGGAAAAGTTGTCAAAACAAAGAATTGCACCTGCAAAGTCATACTGATACTAAAGATGTTAATTCCTAAAAAGCACTTACTATCTGTGAAATTCAGGTTGGATTTTGCTGTACACAGCATGGTTCTAAGAGCTATGATTCAGTAACAACCATCACAAAATAGAGTGACACTAAGGTGTGCCTTTATTTGAAACCAAATCTTAGGCTAAGCTGAAAAGCACAAAATTAAGAGTTTTCTGTCTGACAGACAGGATGGTTTGAGACTGTGTTTCTGGTGCTAAATGAGTGATGCAGCAGAGCAGGCACAGGGTGCAGAGCAGGAGGGTGGCACCCAGGACTGTGCATGGAGGGCTCTGAGCTACAGCTGCATCCCAGAACACGATGCAGACCAGTACTGAATGTAATCCTCACTATGTAAATATCATGTACAAATGAGAAAATGTAATCACTCACTGTAATTCTCACTGTTGAGCTGCATTCTGAGAGGAGTAAATGCAAACTGTTCTACTGCCCTAAATCAGGGGTTGGTCACCAGTGCTGCCAGTGGCCAAGTGCTGTGTCTTACCAAGGTAAGGCACCTGAGCTCCCAGCTGTCCTGGGCCACACACAGTTTCTATTATCTCAACTAAAGGACAGAAGTACTCTCCACAATTTGCTATCTTTCCAGCCACCTCCCACTACCCACATGTAGGACTGTGTATAAGTGGATAAAAAAGCCACTGGCACAGTTCAGGATGTGTCCCTCTTTCCAGAACTCCTAAGCCTGCTGGTTCAGACACGCTGCTCCAGCACTAAACAGACCAACAGAAGAATGAGGGGAAACAGCAAGGCCCTTAAAAACACATCTGTGGAGTGAAATGGAAGCCACATTAACAGATTTTGGACACACACACACACACACAATGTATCTTAGTGATGACTTATAAGTCACCATTTAAAATATGGATAGATAGGAGGCAAAATGAGAGTTATCCTGAAAATAGTTAGAGAAAGGCAATGTATACCAATACAGAACATCAAAAATGCTGTAGGAAGAATTTCAGGCAACATTACAAACAAAACAAAAAAACCCAAACAAACCCAAAGAGGTTCACTTCACAGTTAAAAACAGGGTGAAACTTCAGTCAAGACTATAATGCAATGCATATGAATACAGTTTTACTTAATTTTAAAAATTTTGTACTATCTTTATCTCACTTGAAAAAACAGTGCTGTTACCCTGTATCAAAGCAAGGCCCGACACATTGGGCCAGAACAGTGTTTAAAAAACCTTCTAAGAACATTTCATTGTGAGATTACATCAATATTTTTCTACACTCCTGTACATTGGGGAGGGAATTATGGATAATTCCTACTTACGATTTGTATCTTTTTTCTTTATGCTTTCACTTAAATCCACTGTACTCAACATAGGAACAGGAAGGGCACTTGGCACATTTCTCCTGGTTACTACTGGGTGATTCTCTTCTTACATAAAGGCAATGAATTCAGGAAGCACATCAAAAGATAGTTTGACCCCTGAATGTTCAGTAATAAGGTTTTTGTAGCCTGGGAATGATATTTGTGATTGCTCTTCTTGGCTGTATGGACATTTCCCTTTGGCAGGACTTCTGCCCCCTCGCTCAGGAGCCTGCAATGATTGGCTTGGCTCAGTCTCAGCCTCCTGTGCAGGGGAGCTCTACCTGTTCCCAGCAAAAAGCAGAGAAAACCACCAATGTGTAAATACAACCCACTGATACATGTTTTATCAGAGATGAAGTGACCTGCCATTCCAATTTAGCTTAAGAGAAAATGGACCAATTAAAAATTTAGCTTGCAGAACCTTCCTACATTCAGTTCAGAAATACTGTAGCACTGGCAAATTATTTATACCACATGAATACTCATTTTTCAAACTCTTCCTGACCCATATTCTAATTCCAAATGGCAAGCCTAGCAAACAGTTAAATTAAGAAAAACTACAAGAATAAAATCAGACCAAATTAATCACTGATGCCACAGCAATACATGTCCCTTTGGATTGAACGAGGTCAGTCACGACTGCCACACAAACGCAGGGAAGGAAACACCAAGTGCCAGGAGCACCCACCCTGCAGCTGTGTGGAGTGGCAGCAAATGCCACCACTGCAGGATAATTTTCAGGTAATTACATGTGTGCAGCAGATTAAACCTGACAAAATCTACAGAGCCAAGGTTTCCAAAGCGAATGCTTCCACTAATGATTCGGCTCAGAGGCGCGCTTTGAATCATCTTCCGAAAATTTCTATTTTCCCTCTGTAATTTCCTTGGTATTGAAAATATCCCAGAACATAATAGAAATGTCAAAGGTCTTCCTTCAATCCATTAGTAACGCCACAGGAAAATAAAACCTGGAATGTCTTCACTGAAACAAGAAACATGAGAATAGTTTCATACAGCCTTCTCTTAGGTGGTTTACTAATATTCCTAAGCCAAGGAACCTACTTCTAAAGCAAGGACATGCTGCATGGATGGGCTTGACTTGATTTTCATTTCTGTAGCCCAACTAGTCCTCAATTACACTAAATCCTACTGCTGGATGTGGTCTTTATAAATATAAAATGTTATGTGTATGATTTTCCCTATTTATTCTATAAGCAAGATCCTGAATCACCCTCTAGCTATGAATTAAGACAAAATATGCACAGGAAAAAAAAATCTTTTTAAAACAAGGACATATGTCTGCTATATGTAAGTGCAGATGTTTTTAATAGAGAACAAAATTCCCATATCATGTAATTAATATTTTATGTTTGTGCCATAGATTTTCCTTCTCTCCTAGCACATAATGCATGGAATAGAGGGAATATTGGGGTAATTTTGGGACATATCTAACATCTGCTCTGAAGGAATGAAGTGTGTTTTCCTGATTTCCTTTAAAAAAACCACAACTTTAGCATTAAAAATATTTCTTGTCAGAAAATATTACAGGACCAAAGGTTTCCAGGGAATTTTCCAAAAGAACTGCCTTCCCACCTTTCAAAAACATCTCATCTTTGCCTTGTTGTTTCCTGGTCGCTCATAAGCTGAAATCCCAGGGCAGCATAGTTTATTGTTTTAATATCTGTCTGACGCAGAGCAAAAGGATTCTCTGGTGAGTGCTTATCTGTCATATGTACTTCTGAGAAAGGAATATCAAGATAAATAAGATGTTCTAGGGCATATCATGGGATTATGAGTTTGGCACTGACTGAGTTCTATTTAAAAATAGTTGAAACAATAAATACAAAAAAAAACATCTACACTGATATTTTGAGGATGTGAGCTTGAAGAGCATTGGGGTTTAAATATTTTAATTATAAGGGGTTTATGCTATTTTAGTGTGAATAGAAAATGAACACTCAAGTCCATAAATAGGACAAACAAGATGAGAGGAAATAATATTCATAATTTAAACAGTTAAAACAATAAAATTCTATTCTAATGGTACAATGGACTGTGAACTTACTTAGTATTAATTAAACTCAGTGTAATGGCATTTTCTATATTGAAATGAATAACCAGTGATCTGGAAATTCATTTAGACCATTAGGTTAATTACAGAAACCGATGGAAGTTTTATCAGACAATTACAATTAAAGAACATGAACAATGTGGGACAGATTTATAAGCATTTGTACCACCTCAATCATTTTTGCTGAATTCCACCACTGCTTCTTCCAAAACTGTAATCAATATATCAATTAAAAAATGGGCCATCAACTTCATTTGCCCTTGAGCATGATAAAATAAAACGAATTAATATCGGATTTTGCATTTTCATATTTTTCTTCTTTTAATTCTATAACTTGATTGCAGTATGAAAGATTTATTTAGGAGCTGATAAGCAGGCTTACTGAAGATGAAATAACGCTAGCATTTAGGAAATCTAAGCCAAAATTGACTTCAGTTTAAAATGTACTCATTGAAGTCAAGGCAAAATTCTCATTTATGGGCATGCTAAACTTTTGGGAAATGGAGGTGTTCATCTGCACATCATCCTGAACAAAGGCATGGAGAAACCTAAAATATTTTACCTTACATGTGAGCTACCCACGCAGCTAACAATGAACTGTCCCTTCAATATGTGCTCAGAAAAACCCACTAGTAGCTACACACTCAATAACTCGAGTATCTTTATGCTTACTTGGAGCTAAAAGAAAGCCCAAAAGTTTCAGAGATCAAAGTGCTGATTTAGAGAGTAAAAAATATTTAGCTGCCTTTGAACTTCTCTTTAAATTTTAAATTCCAACTCTCTGCTGTTGCCCTCCATGAGGTCTGGGTAGGCACAGCTGGACATTGCTGAGGGATGGGATGCACAGCTTTAGGCTGCTGCCTCACCACACCAGCGAGGGCTGGGCGAGCCCAGGAGCTCCAGGAGCCAGGCCAGGGCACGAGGATGTCTCCTGGAAATGCATCTCCTCCTCCTCCTCCACACCCTCCCACACAGGACAGGCAGCAGCCAGGCCAGGGCACGAGGATGTCTCCTGGAAATGCATCTCCTCCTCCTCCTCCACACCCTGCCACACAGGACAGGCAGGAGCCAGGCCAGAGCATGAGGATGTCTCCTGGAAATGCATCTCCTCCTCCTGCTCCTCCACACAGGACAGGCAGCAGCCAGGCCAGAGCACGAGGATGTCTCCTGGAAATGCATCTCCTCCTCCTGCTCCTCCACACAGGACAGGGATGTCCCGGGAGCAGAGCCGGGCTGCTCGCAGAGGCTCCCGTGGGAGGACAAGGGACAGCACAGCACCTGCAACAGGAGAGGCTTCCACTGCCAGGGCTTTCAGTCCTTGGAACAGGTGACCCCTCAGGTTGTGCAGTCTCCATCCACAGAGGTGCCCTGCTCCTTCCAACATGAATTGTTTACATTTCTACAACTTCCTGTCTTCCTTCTTCCCCGTGCTTCGGCTCTCAGGAGCTTCTACTTCATTCACATTTTCAGGCACTTCTACGTTATAGAAAAATGGGGAAAATAGCCACAAAACAGTCTTTAAAATTCCTTGAGTAAATTCAGATCTGTATTTTTGCCTTTTTGAACCATACATACCCAGCTGTGTTACTGTCCTTGGCAGAACAGTGATACAGACATTCAGGGACAGAACATTTTCTCTTCTTTTGAATTTTTCTTTTGTCCAGAAGGGTCTTAACATTCTCATGGATCCTACACATGTGTGGCTTCAAGTTCCAAAATTATTCTTGATACATTTCTTATCTACCAGTAGATATGAACTCCTTCAGGATTCTAAATTCCCTGTGGAAGCAACTACTCTAAAGAAGTGAGGGCAAAAAGAGACTGTCAGTTAGGTGCAGCCAAGCTGTTCCTTTTACTTTCAGTGAGATATCCTGGGCCTCTAGGAAGATTGCAGTGAATGCTGGCTCACTGGGATTTGGTGAACTCCAGTCATTCCTTGCTGGATATAACTCCTTCCAATACCTGTCTGCATTAAGGCAATGATGAAGGAATTAACTGAGATCTGTTGTACCAGTTCTGCCCTGGAGGTGCCAGTCCTGTGGGATCTCCAGCAGCCAAGGTTTCCTGCCCAGAGATCCTGGCCCTGGCTGTCAAAAGACCTGTCCCAGGCAGGATGGGAACATGTTGGCATGCTGGAGCTCTGCTCTACATAACAAATTATCTATTCCAACAATAGCTGTGTGAATGAAAAACTGATCCAGGTCCCATCTTCTCCTTCAGCATAAAAGAACAGATGAGGCATGAGAGACTATTGCTGCTGATTTGTTCCACTGCTTGCAGAAGAAACAGCTCATTTCTTCCTGTATTCTGCGAGGGGCCAGAAGTGATGGAGGGGAGCAGAGCCACATTTCCATCTCCTGACACATTCAGAGGTGTAACTAATCATTTTGCTGGGAAATGTATAGGGTGATACAGAAGATACATCCTGGAGAAAGAAAATGCCAGAAGGGAAAGCGTAACTCCAAGAGTTGCAGTCTGTTTTCTGGAGAGTCATCAGAGACTACCAGTGGCCAGCACAGCTACAAACCAAGAAATTCAGTGAGAAGCCAAGCTGGCCAAGTTAAGAAACAAAATACATCTTATGACCACCTGCCAGTCCTTCATGCCTTATAGCTCAGGAGAAAAAGATCGATAGTCAAGTTAGACAACACTTGGAAAAATGGGGACTATCCTCTTCCAAATATCTGAGCATTCCTAAATGGCATTAGCACTCACTGAACTTCAGGTATCTCAGATGGCTTTAGAAAAACCTCAGCAGACTCTTTCCCTTCTGGTAAAACAATTACAAACACTGAAAATCTCTTTAATTCTTACATTGTAAGCGGTTGTAAAATATCACAGTTACAATATCAGCAGTAACAGAATAAACAATTAACAAATTATTCAAAAAGGAAGGCTGCAGTATTGTTGTCGACATGGAATGATAACAGTACAAGTATTCATCTCCCAGACACTAATGTTGACTTATCAGATATAATTTCAATATTACAAATATGCATAAAAATGGAATATAGAAGATCTTTAAACTAATAAAAGAAATGAGACAAACATCAACCTTCATTTTTGTTCACTTCTAGTGGAATTTCCTATAGAAAAGAAGCTATTTTACATCTTTATTGAAAGTTTTGTACTAAGGAGAAATATAAAAACCTAATTACAATATTTAGTAATTGTAGTAATTTTGTGTTATTAGGAGTTGTGACCCTGTAGGGTAAATTGCATTTTGGCAAGAGGAGATTCTATACATAAGAAAGGAAAAATCCTGACTTGCCAACACACAGATTCAACAAATGTGGAATAATTTCTACTGCAAGGGCTACCAGCAACGTCTGTAATGAAACTGTATATTACACATTGCCCAGTGGGAGACAGATAGGCAAAGCTTGTTTATTTATGTATTTGGCATAATTGAAAACAAACAGGTGTTTGTTAGGATATCATTATTCAAGGAGCACCACTGCAAAATAAGATTTTTCAATGGGACTGACTCAGGAGACACAATGGGAACAGGCAAGTCCAGAGCTCAGTTTGCTCACAGTGTCTCTTTAGGGAGTCAACATTAGTGGAAATATGGAAACAGCAATCCCAGAAATAAAATTCCTGGGGTACAACTCAGTGAGGCAGTAGGAGCAACAGGGTAAACTTATGAAAAGCTTTCAAAAAAGAGCAATTTTCAGAAAATTATAACAAACACTGCCCCCTCTTCTCTTAGAGAAGCTCCCTAATAGTGAGATGAGTGAAATGTTTGGATAATTTTCTAGGAAAACAATTGTCAGTCAAAAAGGAGGAATGCACTAAAATTTTCCAACAGGGAGTATTAATTTAAACTGTAAGTACTCCATATCTCTGTGTTACTACAAGTAGTAAGAAAATCCCCACTGCTAGGGAAAGGTGGCATATTAGAAAATATTCTTGGAGCACATGGAAGCAAATGCAGACTTAACTGACAATTTAATTTGCAATTTAAAACACTTGATACATTTGGTTAGTTCACTATGCATTGGTAGACTCCAGACTCCTGATTTAAAGGGGATCCCATTGTATCCTGGAAAAGCAGCAGCTCCAGGGATGCCATTGATAACATTTGACATAAAGAATTACATGACTGTAGAGATGATCACTGTGGAACTCTTTTGTCTTAATTCCTGGTTTTAATTTAAAAAAATAATTATTTTAGTGGTCTAGATAAGCTCTAAGAGAATAGACTTGCATTCTAGATTGGATGCAATCTTCATAAAGAGCATATCTGATAATGTTGTTAAATCAGACCATGTATTTCTTCACAGAGGACTACAGTGAACACAGAGCCAGGGCTGCTGCAAGCAGCAGTCACTGCTCTTGCATTCAGCTCCAGGCTTCTCATCCCACCAGATGCCAGAAGGAGCATCAGTGGTACCACCAATCCAATCTGAAACACTCTCAGAGGAGGTTTCTGCTCAGAATTTCAGAGGACACATCTCTACTCCAAAGTTTTGTGTGGAAAAATGGCTGATGGCAGCACCCATCATGTCAGCTTGTCTCTGCTCTTTTTATTAGGGCAGCTTTTTATGGCTCCAAACACCTCCTTTCATACAGGCTGCTCCTTTTGTTAAAAAAGACTTTGTATCTATTTGCTTCCTGGCCCAACCAAATGGTGGCATGATAAGAGATGTGTTGTGTACCAAATCACAGTTGTGAGCAGGACAGAAGGAAAAACACATCTTCTACATCAAATGCAGAGTACCCAACAGCACTGGATTCCAAAAACTGTCACTGTTAGTGTACAACTTTTGACCATTTCTAAACAACATCGCAATATAGGCAATTTTTTTTCTTTTTTTTTTTTTTAAATAATACTTTGTATTTAAATAATACTTTGAGAATTCTCTTCCTCCTGAAAACACCGAATTATCTGTTGACATTACTTACATATGTTTATAAACACCACATTTACCTTAACAAGAAGAGCCGTTGGGAAAGTTGACATTTTTAGAGGGCTTAATTCATATTAATGTGCTTTTGTCACAAAAACAGAACAAAAAACGAGCCATAACACTAGCTTACTTGTGGATGTGTATACTAGTGAACTGGGGGCACTGTACACGGGAGATCCCTCCTGGTTTGCCTGGCACAGCAGCACCCTGCCTACAAGAGAGAGAGAGAGAGTGGTATCTGGTTTTGGAACACTTCAACTAAACCTCAGTTTTTAACTCAAAACAGAAATCAAGTCACACCCGGAGCAGTGCACTGAGCCAGGGGTGCTTTCTGTCCTTTGGCTTCCGAGCAGGAGGAGCCCCAAGAGCACAGGTTGACACAGGAGAAGCAAAGCACACGCGCGCCCCGATCGCCGCCGCGGCCTCGCCCGGCTGCTCTCTCTCCCTCTCACCCTGCTTCTCCCAGCACTGCCGCCCACGAGAGCACCCAGCCACCCTCCCCACCCTGCTGCTGCCTGCTCAGCTCCCTGCCCGTGGCTGGAAGGAGGCTCCTGGAGCCAGCACTACAGGAAAATCATGTGCAGCATTCCCAGGATGGACACCGGGCCAGGGACGACCTGGGTTACATCACTGAGTGATCACTCACACCTCTGAATTCAGTATTTTTTGCTCAGAGAAACGCACAGATATGAGCTACTTTCCAGTAAATAAACTGGGGTCAGGTTTAAGAACACAACCAGATAAAACAAAACATTTTTTTTTTCCCCCAAAGGAATAAAAGCAATAACCAAATCCATTTAAACCAACACTTTTGCAATGCTCATTTTGAACAAATAACATAATATTAAGGTTATTTCCTTTTTATCTTGTAAATTAACTTAAATAAAACATCTCAGTTTTTCTTAAATTTGTATTTTAGCAGTCTTAGCTGAATACAGATGGAACATTGATCAGAGGTAGAAATAACTGTACTTTCAAACTAGGAAAGAAACTTCCGCACTTCTGGAATACAGTCCACCAGGAAAAGTGGGATATGGGACACCTGGTTTCGCAGATATAAGTGCATATATCTGTAAATTCACACACAGGATTTGATGTACACATACACTGAAATGCTTTGAGCTATCAGGATTTGAGAATCACACAATTCCAACCCATCAAATCTGCATGGAGAGTTGTGAAACTTTAGATGTTGTACATGGACATGCAATGGAACTGCAGAGTTGAGTCCAGTGTGTTTGGAAGGCCAGGACTAACTATAAATGGTAGGCACATTTTCCACAGTATTACAGGAGCAATTCTCAGCTACCAGACACCAGGACAGAGTTCTTTCAAAATATATTTTGTAAAAAGTTGTCTGCCATTAACCAGTTCTTTGATTGTTGCTTGCAGCTGTCACTTGAAGGAGAAATATTGGAAATACTGAAGTCTAATAAAATCATTTTTGCAATTTATGTGATTTAACTAAGACTACTGGAAATCTCATTAATTACTAGGCTCTAACCTTCCCAGACAAGAGCACACCCTTAACTAACAGGATATAGAGATGCTTCCTTTTTAACAGCCATCCACGACCAATATCAAAGATAAAACATAAACCAAGCTGATTTTTCCTCTCACTTTAAGACAACACTTCACTGACTGTATTGACATGTCCCTGAGTCTCCAGGGACTCCAGGTCCCAATGACCAGCAGCACTTTCAGGTTCTGAAATAAACAGGCCCTGTCCACACACCCCTGTGACCCCAGGAATGTGCACGTTGGAATAGGGATGAATTTAACACCACAGATGCTTCAAAACTTGAGCTGCTGCAGAAGCCTGAAAATGAAAGTGAGCTGAAGACCCAGAGGCATTCATCCAGCTGAGAGAAACACATTAGGAAAATCAGTCATTTTCATTAGGTTTTAAGAATAATATAATGACTCCAAGTATGTCTAGAAAACAGAGAAAAAGATTTTTAGAAGTCAAAGGTTACAGTTTATTTACATTATTCACCATAAATCCTAGATAACACTTGGCTTCCTCCATGCTCCATAGGTATTTTCCTGCTCTTCACAGCTAAGATTCTTATTTTTTTCTGATTTCATCTCATATAAATCTAATTTTCCCAACTCTAGTTGTCTAATTTCTAATTAAAGTACTTCAAAACAGATGCTTTTTTCATCTGTGCTACTAGAGTGTATTTAATTTCTTGCACAGAGCCTTCTAATTATATTTTGACAATCTGCCTTTGAATTTGTACATAAAATTAATACTGATAACTAAAACATTATTATTAGATTTTGTTAGAAAAAATATTGAACTTCTTAATCGACTTTTCTTACTAAAGATTATTTCTTCTGCATCTAATTTTGGTATTAAAAATATTTAAAGTGCAATTAATACAACTGAAGGAAGACTGAATTATTTACAGTAAGATCTTGGATAAACCTCAGAACACAGAAACAATCTGTAAATTTCCCAGTGGGAAAAGAAAAAGTATTATTTTTCCTCCAGAACACTAAATTCTAGTGTGATGGAATAAAGGAGTTGGGGGTGGTTTTTTTAAGAAAGAGGATTTTAATATAAAGTTTTGAGGGAGCAGTGGCAGAGGGGACACTGAGGGGACCAGCCTGGGGACAGGGGCATTGCAGAGCCCCAGCCCTGGGATTCTGCCTGGCAAAACCAACTTCCCAAGATCAAAGACTATTCCCACTCATCCTTCTCTTCCTCCACTGTTTTCTCCTCCAGCCCATGATTAAGAAAGTACTGCTTGATGAGGTCCTTTGCTGAAGCACCATAGTTATTTTGAGAAATAATTACTCTAAAAATATTCAGGGCTGTGAAAAAAAGTGATGTGCAGTCATTAATATTTTTAGAATACTTGAAATTCAGTTCCCAGCGGTTTCAAGATCTCTGACTAAATGCACTCTCTCTCATTTTTTATACTTTCCAAAATAAGTTTTTTTGTGTACAGTTATTTACATGATGCAGATAAACTAATCTACAGAAATACCCACATACTCGTGGTGCTGCTCAGAGTACTCACTGCCTCATGCAGCTACAAAATACTGCATTTCTCAAATACTCAAAGAGCCAGGAAGTAACACCAAGGATCAGCATGTGGACTCACCCACTAAATTATAAAGGATTTTTAAAACTCTTTCTGTTAAAAATAGCTTTTAACTGGAATCAATGTGTAGCCAGCACTACAGGCAGCTTAGGAGTAAAGATCTGCATTACTTTAAAAGAATTTACACAATTACTTGGATTCTCTAATGGCATTGTTTGAGGAAGTATAAATTGGAATTCAAATAAATTGAAAAAACCACACAGCAGTAGCTCAAATCATGCTGTCGGTGTAAAATTAACAGTGTGCAAGGCCTGGATTAAGGGCCCAGCTCTCTCCTGTCTCAGGGAGTAGATGGAACTTCTAGAAACCTTCCCTGGCAATGGTTTAATGTTCGTAGAGCGCAGCAGAGAACCAAGGCACCTCACCGGGCACATGGCACGAGCACCTTGGCTCAGGAACCAAGAGTTTCCACTCTCCAGTGCTGCTATTTATCCTCCAAGAGTCTGGGGGAAAAAGAAGAGGACAGATGCTGCTTATTGAGGGTTTTCCCTGGACACAACCAAGTGAGACACAGGGGGAGTGTTCTCCTCCCACCTCAGGGATCCTGAGGAAGCCCAGCCTCACCAAAAGCTCTTTGAGGAGCTGCAAAGTGACAGCGGGGCTGAGCTCTCTACAGCACCCAGCTGCTGCCTTCGCCAGGAGGGCAAGCACAGAGGCCTTCTGAGGCAGGAATGCATCAGCTCAGCAGCCAGGGCTGGGCTGCACTGGGTGTCAGTGCACAGCTGGCTGAAAGGAGTGTTTGTAACTAAGTGACTCCCACACACGAGGAGATTTCCTGATGATTCCATTACTCTAATCCACTGTGCTCTCAGCTTTGCAGGTAAATCAGCTGCTCTTCACACACATTTCTTCTGCTGTGTTACCAAAAGGAGCTTCTTACAGCCTCTCACAACTAAGTACCAGCTCATCCATTCTATAATACTATTTACAAACAAAGAAATCCAAACAAAGCCACGGGAAAAAGCGAATAAAACCCGAAGCAATTTGTGTCTCGTTTTGCCCACATTATTATAAACTGTTGTTTTAAGAGCCTAATCTAAATCTAAACCATACACTCTTGACTGAATTCAGTGATTGTTTTTACATTTTCTTTTTCTCCCAGCCCAGTGCTCCCTGAGTTAGTTGGGATCATTCTGATCACCCTTTTCCTTTGTGCCTTTTGCAGCAGTTGTTATTCCTAAACACTCTGCTGTTCAATGCATGAAGAAAACCATAAAGCTGCACCTCTCATGAACAAATCAGGAGATTTGCACGTGTATCAAGGATCCTCATGAGCAATCCATGTCTGCTCTTGATTTGCTGTTCTAAAAATGTCATTTAATATTGGCATTTTTCAGACAGAAAGAGCACTATTTTTGTTCTGGTCTGAAATATTGTTCTGTGATGGATTATTTCAAAATGTCTCACAGAAATGGATCAGAAACATCTAATAAAAGGCTCCTGTTGTGCAATAATAGTGCATGTGAGCTCCTATTGTCCCTTCTGACTAGGGAATTTAAAGAGAGTCTCTACAGCCTCTCTCTTGAATACATAATAGTAGTTAAGTGCTCTCCTAGCCCTTCATTATCAATAGTCAAACTCCACAGACTTAGTATGCTTTTAAATATGCTGTTAATTCAAAAAGAAGTGCTCTGTGAGGGTCTTCAGTTATCTGGGATCTCTATAAATCGAATAATATCCTTCAGATTTTAACACAACCACTCACAGATGTTGTGTTGAAACACTGGATTGTTTCATCCATTATGAACAAGAAATAAAGTAACATTACCCCAAACCACATGCCTCCTTTCTTCCAATATGTTAAAAATACAAACAAAATCTATGTTTAATCCCACCAAGGCTTGTATATAGTTTTACTGAAACAAGAGGGTAGGGAGGAGAATCTAAAGTAGTTGAAGTCTAAAAGTGATTTTCCTAAGTCCAAACCCATTTCTTTATTGCCTTCTGACAGCAAACCTGAAATACATTCAATTATTGAACAGCCTGGGTGTGCTTGCTGCTGGTAATGAGAATCTGTGCTCCATACACACACTGGTGTAGGAAGTCCCTGGCTCACGTGTAACCTGATGTACATTGTTAAAAATAGAGGGGAAAAAACCCAAACAAACCACCAAAAAAGCAGGCAGTGAAGGTATGTCTCTCTAAGACATTTCCTGGCATCTCTCCATCCAAAAACTCTATTTAAGATGTTAATTTTCCTTTCCATCTCTTTTCTAAGCAGAGTAGATGTTTCTTTATTACCACCCCTCTCAGAATGCCCCCAAAAGAGCCAAGGAACTGAGGCAGTGATTTCAAGGGACAGCAGTGAATGTTACAGCAACCATCCCTTGTAAGTCACCCTTCCAACTCTTTGCTGGCCATATCAGCCATTCCCAGCTTTTGGGAAACAGACCTCTCTCCCAGCTATCCACGTGCAGCATCCAGGATGCTGCCACAAACTGGCACTGGGTGGGGTCAATATCAAGTAAAAATCAGTAAAACAACCAAGTTTGCAGCTCTGGTATGAGATAACCCCCCCTAATTTCCCTTCTCCCACCTCTTCCCTCTGCAGGATTTATAACTCATCCCACAGAGATGTCTCCTCTTTCTCCTGCCTGCTTAAAACCACTGTGTGACTGACTTGTTTGTAATTTAATTAACAAGCCAGCCTTCCCATAGACTGGCTGCAGTGCAGGAACAATTTATCTAATGTTTCCACTCACAAAGTAAAGCAATTGCAGCAAACTGCCCTCTCCAAAAATAATTTAAAAATGATTGATCAGCCACAGGCATTCCTTGCCCAGTAACTAAAATGAAACTAAGCTGAATAAACTCAACTGGTGCTTGTACCAAAATCTGCACTGTGCTTAGGGAGTTTATCTGTGCTTGATAGTGAGCTTTATCACTGGCATCCAACTGTAAATCCTTATCCACACACTGTCACCAGAAAGGTCTAAAAACTGGACAGGTACTATGTAGTCATGAAAAAAATGGAGTGGTACCATCAGGATTTCCTGCAAAATATGTTTCCTGTAAGATTTCTCTCTACGACCTCAGTGCACACAAATGAATATTCTGTGACATTCATTGCCATTATTTTACACTGGGACATGACTCCCACTGGGGTTGCCCAGGATCTTTGGAAAATCAGATTTTTATTCCTAATCTTTCTAGGTCCTCTAGCAGACATAGCAGGTAGGCAGGTAAATGATGCCTGTTCTTGGTTCACTTGTGACTTTGAGAAACAAACATGAGAGAAATTTTGAAGTATAAACTTCTGAAGTAAACTCTGAGCTGGTATTACACTCTTCTTGAAATAAGATACTTGAGAATATACAAAATGCACTCATGTTCTGCTGATAACTCAAATGGGTTGCATTTATATTCCTGCCTGTTGAATAAAGATTGCAATAGCAAAAGAATCACAGAATAAATGAAACTGGAGCCTTTCTGCCCAAACACAAACACTACAGTTTCAACATGGCCCTGCAGGGATTACAAGTGGATGTGTTTATGCTTTATCCTCTCATATTGTGTCAAGACACTATTTTCTGTGTAAATTACCTATTTCAGTCAATCTATAAGACAGAGATGCAAATCTAATGCAATTAGATGCAGAGATGCAAATTACTAATCCCTCAGTTCTCTTTGCTTACACCAGCCAATGCTGGTTCTAACTTATAAATAAAACTCTATTCTGAATGACGAGCTGAGAATATAAAAAGACCAAAAATTGAATCATCATGCCTAATCCTGGCTTTAGCTAGTCTATTTCTTTCCTAGCCCAGACAGGTTCCAGAATTTCAGGAGCATGAAAAACCATTACAAAAATGGTAATGCAATGTTTCCAAACTTTCCAAAGCACTCACTTGTACTAGAAGCAATTCTATGCTTGGAGATTTCCAAAGAAAATCTGAAAGCACCAAACCAACAGAGCTTGTAAAGCTTGTAAAGCACAGCCCCCTCTCAGCTATCTCCATAGCAAATAAATGAAAGAAAACTCTTTATTTTGAAAGTTAGTCTCAATAAGCATTATGAAACACAATTACAGTGCATATTGGGGATCCTATCATCCAGTGCACAAAATGGGAAAAAAATGCATAAGATGGAAGGGAAAACATTAGCAATATGTTTGGAATACAATTAACCATAATCTTAAACTGCTTTAGCATTAATTTGCAGATGTAATCAAGGTTTAACACAGAGCAGAGTTGTTTTCCATTCCACTTAACTGTATTAACTTTACATTTCCTATATTACTTTATTACTTTACAGTTCAGAATAGTTTGTCTGCCTGACTGTCCATCCTAACACATGGATCTTCCTAACTTGGTTATTCTTCTAATCAGAGGAATTTATTCCTCCACATAACTGCTATTAACTTATCTAGCACTGCAAATATCCCACCCAGTCCTGAACAAACAAATGTTTTAGTGATGACCTTGCAGCTTGTCTTAAATTTTCCTCTGAGACATCCTTAAGCAAGTGCTTTTTACATCTGTCTGTGGCTGGTACCTGGATTAGAGCCCCAGTTTTATTCCAAAAATGCATCTTGCAGCCTCAGCTCAGGCCCAGGCAGTGCCCACCCAGGCTCACCTGCGTTGCCCAGGTTGGTGAGACAGGAGCAGTGGCTCTAAACCAGCTGGATTTATATCCAGCCTCTCAACCTACACCACACACACTCTGCAGAGGCTGTCACCTTATTTATTTAACAGATTTTAGGTCTCTCACTAACCAGGAGGCCACAGAAAGCATTTCACTAAGCACCAGGATGATGTTTATATAAGAGAAGTCCAAGCATCATTTTCCTTAAAAGATTCTCTTTGTGAGGAAGGAACAGTACTTAACTTTTTTTAGCCCTTTAAAATTTGGTCCATTATAAGCACAATAAAAACACCTGAACAAACACAACAACTTAGAAACAATGCAATGACAAAGAAAGGGTAGCACAGCTCCTGCTGGATCAGAAGGGTTTCTTTTGGGTTATTTAAGTAATATCCAAACAAGCAAGGAATCCTGCTATGTGAAATCAGGGGAAACATGGAAACACGCTCAGTACATCAAGACCTACACCTCAGCAAGGTTTTTTTACCATCAAGCAAAGAGATCCAAAGCCACCCCCAAACACATCCTTCCCCCTATTTTGAAAGAACTCCAGCTTTCAGCCAGTACAGATCTCCTGGTTTTACAGATTCTCTTTGTGAACAAACCATCATAATCCAGTATCAAATGGTTTCCCCATACTGGACTGGGGTCAAAATTCACAAACTTCTACAGTGAAGAAGCAAAATCTCCTTTCTTAAATGTTTCCTACCTTCTGGAATAGAGCTGTATCTAGGCTTGAAGATTCACAATAAACAATCAAATCTATGGAGTTTCTTCTAGAGATCCCACAGGAAGAGGATCAAAGCCTAAGTCTATCCTGTGTGATCTACATGCAAGAGAAACACCTTTTCCAGGCTAATACTGACAGTATCTGTGGTGATCTCATTAAAATGTGCAGACTTCAAAACAATGGTGAATACAGGTAGATTAATCCTGCTCCAGATTTAAATATATAACCAATTGACTAAATTAATGTTTAAAAAAATAAGTCATTGGCATTATCTTTGAGTAAGCCTTGTTTAGTTTCCATGAGGGTATACATTTTAATGAAGAACTCATTATAATGTAGCATAGGCATAATTAATTCTGGATTATTATACATTTTTTTTATAGTAAATAGCTAATGCAGATGCTGAATTCCATTTTTCTACTGGCTTTATTCATCTTTCATAAACCAGGATTTCCTCTATAATGGCTTGTAAAAGCTCCACAGAGTTTTAGAAATGCATTAGCTGTCATCAGTGGTGTTAATCTACCTAGGAAGTCCTCATTTGTATGATGGTACTTTTAACATTATGTTTTTTGAAACAACAGTTACAGCTTTGTTTTGTGTTTTGGAAAGGAGCATCTATATAACACAGGTGAAATATTAAGCAATAATTATTTAACTGTAGTTAGAAAACTATTTAAGCTGGTTATCAAACACTACTGCAAATATAATTATTTAGGAAAATCTGCTTAGTCAAGAGCAAAGTTTGAAACTAAGTGTATGCAATCAAATGGTAAAATGAGACAGCTTTTACAGAAATTCTGCTTTAGAGATGCAATACAGTGAACTTTTACCCCAGGATTAGAATTGCTGTGCAAGCATATAATTCAGCTTCACAAACTCCAAACATCTTCACTGGGAAGTGTTTCTAGGGTATTTGCTGAGCTTATGCAAGACTCATTTAAATTCAAAGAGAAACACTAGAAAGATGAAATGAATCCCAGGTGCTCTCACACTCCAGAAATAGATGCTCTAAGACATGAACAAAGAGAATTAGTATTAGCAAGTGTACAGGAATCCTCTCTTCCCCTGGATTCCTCTTACTTAGGGGCATGGTTTATATATTGCTATGGTGGTTCTTTACTTCTTAATTCTATATAACATTATATTCCAAACTTCTGAACAAATTTTTGAGAGGAAGTTTGTTACAAAATCTGATTGTTGGTGGATACTGCTGGCTTCCAAATTCAAACATGCCAAAAAAGCCCCGGGCATCTAAAACTTCTCTGTCTTCTGAGGGCTTCTAAAATGATTAAAAATGCACAGACTGTTCCCCTCTCTTTCATTTGAGTGATGGGGAAAATCTTGCCAATGATTGTAGAATAACTGCCCAAGAAACTGGGTGCTTACAATAGTCCTCACTGGGTTAAGACTCTTTATGGAGTGAATACAACAATTCAGCTACATGGGATGACTTGAAATTATCTCATGAAATTCTAGAACTTAATAAAATTCAGGAAAAATTAATTTGCCCTAATGGTTCTTCACCTCCAACATTCAGTCCTTTCTTTCTCCAGTGTCAACTTAAATTTTGAAATTTCTGAAATATTATTTGTTAGTTATGAGCAGACAAGAATATTTTTCTCATGTGACTCACTGTGAACTCAGCTGTTCTCTGAAAGACTATTCACTGGATTTCCAGGTAATTTCTGTAACATCTTTCCCCCCACCTTGCATTTGGAACTGCCAAAAATGAGCCTCTCCAACAGGTATAACAAAACCATTTTCTGCCAGGAATGAGAAAGTCTTTTAAAATGGTCTTACTGGGTCTCAAGCTACCTGCTCTGTTGTAGTAACACAGGTGCAACAATATTCTATATTTCAATGAGAAGAGTGCAAGAGATTGCTCAAAAATTTCATCATTCCAAAACCCAAAAGAGAAAAACAAAAAGATCTGCAATAACTGAAAGGAACAACATGGAACTCAGACTGCCTGAGGCAGAAAGAAAGGCTCGGTATTACAGATAAAATATACACTATATAAAAATAAGCAGGTGAAAATGGTATTATAACAAACCACAGAAACAAAGAAAGTACCAGAGCATAGCTAGTAAAGAAACCCAGCTGCAAATCTGTATTTTCCTAGTCACAAATGAGTGTATGGGGAAAAGGACAGACTCTAGCTTAAACACAGGAAAACCATGGGATGTGTTTAAAACTGGATGGATATACAAATAGATGAAAAAATTATCCCAGTTTCCGTGAAGACTTTGTGAGACAAATCACAGAGTGCTTCTTAAAAATTTCCTTATCAGGACCTGCCTAAAAATTTAATAAATATTTTACTGGAAAAGATAAGAAATGGATGTCATAAGTTCATTAAGTATTTCCTTCTCATCAGGAGGAAAGTCCCTTAAATAGCATGCTTTTATTTACTAGAGGGAGGCTGTGTGGACATAAGTCAACTTTTAAAAAAAATCCTATCCACGATCCTATACAGAAAAGTGCAATTCTGTGAAAAGCTGGGATGATCAATGGAAAAAAATATCCTTTAGTTTTCTCTGCAATATCATTTTAGGGCTTCCCAGCAGAAGGCAGAGAAGGGCAGGAACTGGTGGCCATCAGGGAGCCTTGCTAGGCCTTGGAAGTGCAGCAGGAGTCTCCAGAGGGCCCTTCCCAAAGGTGTCCCTGGAAATCCACACCAACGCCACCACGCCTAGAGAGCCTCGTCGCCGGAGCGCTGCGATTTGCTGCAGCTCGAGCTTTCCACAGGCACAAAACCAGCCTCAGAAAGGCTACCCAGGAAGAAAAATAGTGCTTCGTAAATAGATTGTATTTTGCAGTCCCCAAGTAATACTTTCCTGCCACAGTGTCTGGTGTGCCTCTTGGAGTCTCCATTTTTAGCTGTCACGTTTCCTCAATGAAGGTTTTTTCCTCACAGGAGTGTACACTCCGAAAAAACCCCGAGCTATAACAATCATGTCACTGGTCCTACTGTTTACCATTATCTTCAAGGTTTTAGGGTTGATTTACATTGTGTTCCTCCCTATTTGACTTTAATTGTCTGCTTCAAGTTGTCAGGACATAACTATATCTTAGATTTGCATTGCATTAGGGGATCTTCTCCTTTCTCTATTGATCTTGTCTTACGGAGTAATTTAACTCAATTCTAATTTTCCTGTGCACGCGGGGTGCTCTCCATCCGAGGAAGTGAGTTATGTGTATTCAAGTGGTGCATCTTATGAATCTTGTTAAGCTCTACCGCCTCCCAGCCCGTGCTGATGGAATATTTAATCACAGAAATGAGTTGGCACATTTGATGTACAATACGGGGAAGCCTCGCGGCCGCGCCGCCACCAGCAATTGAGAAACGGGGGAACTTGCCATTCATCAGTGCCATCCTGACAGCTTTGTATAACCTTCTGTTTTTCACTTATTTATGAAGATTAAAGGTACTTTAAATCAACAGTTTCTCTGTAAATGTATCATCTTTATTTCAGAAGTGGCCAAATTTTTCATCATTTTTTAGGAGGTAAAGGAACTTCTCGCGCTGGCTGTGAAAAAGTTGTGTCTGCTTTATCATGACAGTGTTGGAGTCAATAATTATAAACTAAACAAGTAGAACCCTGACTGTCTTAAAATACCCATCTCTAATTTTATAATCTTCCAATATTCAATTGCTTCTTCTCTAAGGAAGGTGGTGGAGGGAACCCCAAAGTAAAGATAAGTCACAGTGTCATGCAAGAACTGCAGTGTTGTTTTACTGTTTCATTTCCTAACAACTTTAGGAGATCTCCACAATTATTACAAAATTGTTTAATATCAATCAACATTTAAATGTTCAAATGTGAGAAATATCATCTTTTGGTCAATATAAAGAAAACGCATTTGTCAGGCATTAAAAAACCCAAAGAACCCCAAATATAAACCTGCATACATGCATAAACAGAAGAAAAAAGTCTGAAATAAATGAAGTATCTTGATGGAACTTTCTGCAAAGGTGTGGTGGAGTTCGTGTCATAATTCATAAAATTAAATTAATACTCTTCTAATGGTAATTAAAGATTCTCATTAAGAAGGGCAAACACCTCCCTAGTGTTGGCAATAAAAATGCACTTGGGACTTTAGGAGGTTATACAAAAAAATCAATAACCTGCCATTTTATAATTAAAAGACAAAATAAATGTTAGGGAAAAGTCCAGTAAATTAGGAAAATTACCTTCAGGAGAGATTGAAAATATTGATTTTAATTTACAAACTATGTGAACTCTTCATGCCCTACTTCATGAGACAATTATAAGTCAGATTGTTAATTCTGCATACGTATTAGAAAATTGATTACTGTACTATGGGAATATTATTATATTTGTCATTAACACAAAGTCATTTATATAAAATGACTAATAACTCTGACTTTCTAATTTATGCAGGTTCAGGGTTGGTTCACTAACTACTCAAACCAGATCAATGTTAAATTCCTGTTTTCAACACAGACATACATCAGCAAGGAAATAAATTCTGCCTCCACCAAATATTGCAATTCCATGAATGCCAAGTTAGTATTTTTATTACACTGTGCCACTTTTACCCTAATTGGAACATTTCTATCTATCTCAATAGAGGCATTTTTTTAACCATAAATATCTGTTTATAACAGTGGCCTTTCCAACAATTTTCATCTCTTTAAGTCCCTCAAACAGAAGTTTTTCAGCTTTGCCAACTGGAGACTCAAATATCCCCATGAGTGGAGATTCCCCAGCTTCTGCAGGGAACCTCCTCCCATGCTTAACCACCATCCATGAAAAATGCTTTCCTGACAGCATTCAAATTCCTCTGGAACAAACTGGGTCTCAGACTACAAATAAGTTTATTTTCAATCCTGTTCCTACAGAACATTTAGAAATTGGTGCTGGCTATGACTGACTTCCAGCAGACAAAATCTGGTGAAAATATAGATTTAAAATAGAAAAACACCAAACTGAAAAACTAAATATAAAATTTAAAGAAAAACACTCAGGAAAAAATTATGAATGCAGATACTCTATACTTATGTATAGATACTCTATACCTATGTATGTCAACATATATGGATGTAAAAACCCATATATTTTTATAGGTAAGATTTTTTTGTCATCGTTCCTTACTAAAGAATTCCTGGAAGAAAGTGACTGTACTGAAATATGAAATGAAATAAAATAAAATCTCACATAAGACTAGGATATTGCAGTACCTTTCATGTTATACTATCTACTTTCCAATAAAAAGGTATTCATATATCTTCTATATAAAGTTTAGTACGCCCAGGTAAGGTAAAGTCTTGAATCACAAATGTATAAATGACTTGTAAATAATATGAATCACACAAAGAAACCAAACCTCACACCAAACACAGATCCTGTACTTTTGCATGTTTTAAAGAATACTAAAATCAAATATGGCCAGTGGGACAATCAGAGAGCAATCCTTACCTGCATAGAACTCTGGACTATAAACTGCACCAACAACTGGATTTAATTTCCAGCCTGCAGCAAACAAAAACATAACAGTTAATATTGCAATTAGTGATAATAGTAATAAAACCAATTATTATTATTATTATTACTACTACTACTATTGTATAGAAAACACAGATAAAATGACTTCAAGAAAGGTCATTGTAATTCAGGTTTTAAAGGCATCTTGGATTACTCATCTTTCATATCAGAGTCTGAGGTATGGAAATAAGTCATGAAACAAGGGATTCTCCAGACATGTGGTGCTGGAGTAAACAGCCAGGTGAATTACCTTGCCCAAAATGCACATGGATTTACATCCTTAAGCTTTGGAATTGAGTCAGCACCACCTCAGGGATCCCCACAGCCTCTAGTACAGAGCAGATGAGTTCTTACCATGGTTTTGGCTCTCTGGTTACAACCCAGAGGGGCCAGGACAGTTCATTCTCAGACACAAACATTTCTGAGGAGCTTTGTGAGCGAGGGTTACGGGGCAACCAAGCAATGGGAACATTTTGAATCTACCCTGGCCAAAGTGAAAGCGCAGCCCCAGTGTGGAAATGTCTGTTTGACAGGATGGAGAAGCTCTGTGGGATCCAAAGGCCAGGACTTTGTCCCTGTGGGGCTGTGCTGGCACAGGACAGGGACAGCCACAGTCCAGGGGTGGCCGTGCCCCTGCCCAGAGCTGATAAACACAGAGCCCACAGGGGACAGAGCCCTGCAGAGCTCTCCAGGGACAACTCAGCCACTGCCTGCTCTTCAACAGTCTCTGGCCTCCCAGCACCGCAGAACCAGAGCACAGAACTCACAGACCTTCTGTGCTCTGGCCCAGCTCCAGATTCCTGCTTACCCTTTACACCTGCTGCAGCATTCCCAGGCTGGCTGCAGACACAGGGCTCTGCAAAGCATGGTGATGGTAAAGGTAACAGGGACTGCAGGGGAGGGCAAGGGAAGAGCAAGGAAAGTGCTGCAAATTCATTAAGTGTCCTCAGCTGTGGTGCAGGGCCAGTTACTGGGGTTTGCTCAGCCACAGGTGGATCCACTCCCAGCTAACTGCAAACTCCACAGAGCATCCCCTCACCTACACTCTCTTCTTCCTGAAGTGAACAATTATTTTGAACTACTGGAACTGAAAGATTGGGGGTTTTCCTAAAGCACACTCAAATCAGGGGAGCAGGAAAAACTTTTCGTAAATGGGAATTAAAAAAAAAAAAATACCCAAACCCTGAGCAAAAGCTTGTTGTAAACTCCAGAGCTATGGTACTTAAAACAGAACTTCTCACTGCTTCAAATCAAAATACAATCCTGACACTGACAACAAGGCTTTTCAAAATCACAAAAGGCAAGATTAGAAGAATTTCAATGCACACTAGGTTTATTTCTGCCTTGGCCATATCATGTAATGCAAAAGCACAGTGGAAAATAATAAAACATCAAGGTGTTGTAAGACTGAAAAAGTGCAATGCAAAATCTCAATAACAAACAAACTGTTCCTAGCCTTCCAAGCACCTCTATCTCATGCACAGGAACTATTTACCAGTAATTAACTGTTCAGTAAGAGAGGGGAAGGGTGGTTTTGAAAGGCATCTCAGGAGTAAGTTCAGAGTGGGCAGCTTTGCATGACACCTTTTTTGCAGAAGTGATTTGCTCTATGTACCTAAAAGTCAGTTTGGGAAGCTGGAAAATGCCCAGCCAAGAAGGGCTAAAATGTTCTTTCTCCTGAAAATACCACAGGAGTTTTACCTGATCCTTCAATTTTACATTCCACAGGATTATATTTAGGAACACCAGGTATATCACATCTCTTAGCCAAATTTTGTGTGATAGGAAATCATTCAAATTTTGAGACTTTTAGTAAAATTCTAACTTTATATATGTTAGGGAATATCCAGTATTTCAAATTCATTACTTCCTCAGAAGACCACTGATCAACACCACCCAAAATGAAAGATTGGACAGAATTTCAGACCTGTCAGCTTTTGCTGTCAGAGCAGCTGACAGACATCTCTCAGCTTCTAAGTTACACTAACAGTGCCACAATTTGTCTGAGAGAAAGAAAAAAAAACCTCTTGGAAGACACAGATTGTTCTTCACAGCTGAAAGGCAGTCTCATATTTCAGCTCCTTACTGCTCTCCCAGTGACGGCTGTCTCATCTAACTTTTTGAAGCCTATGGAGGAAATACTTCATTCATTGTGAAAATAACAGTAATTAAACTTAACTTTGTCTTGTCAGCCAACAATGTGCTGGCCCATAGCTGTGTGGGTTAATCAAGTGTGATGGGAGTTGATGTATCCGAGCGAGCAGCTGCCAAGTAACCCTTCTGCAGCAGCTGGAGGAGGCAAATTCTCGGCTGTGGGTGTAATTTTGTGCATTTTTCTTACTGTCACAATATTAATCTCCTTCTCAAGTTGAAACTGTAAAAGCTGGAAACTTAAAAAAGCAGCCAAGGAAAGCAAAAACCCTCTGCCTGCCCCAGCTCCCCAGCCTGTGCTGTCCTCCTGAGGAGCACGTGCTGGAGGGAAGGAAAGGACCTTGGGGTGATAAAAGGGGGCACAGCAACACAGAGAGGATTATTTTTGCTTCACAGACCAGAGAGGCCACCATGGCCAGAGAAAGGCTTGGGTAGGAAGGAACCCTGTGACTCCATTTCCTTGCCTCTGTTTGCTCCCCAGCTGGGAGGGACAGGGCATGGGAGGGGATTTAACTGTGCTAATAGGCACTAGGCGTGATTTTGAATCTAAATTTAGAGCAACAGAAGGCTTCAAACCCAAAGCACCACTAGTATAAACTTTAAAACACATTTATCCTTTTACAGATCTCTGTTTCATGTTCCTCCTTTATTGCTGCAGTTCTCTGAATGTATTTGCCCATAATTCTCTGTACCCTACAAGCCTCAAATGAACATCCTGAATTGCAATATGGGCATCAGAAGAAAGTACAGCTGTGAATGGGACAGGTTGGAACATCTAAAAATGTCTCAAATATTTTTGCCAACATGCAGCACTCCTGACACTGAATTTCTGTGCAAAGAGAAGGCAGTTGTCTCTCCACAGCACAAGGTGAGCCATCAAAATCATCCTGACTGATAACAAACCCACAAAGAAAAGCTCTCCCAGCAACTGCTCATTTGGGGAGTCAAAAGTCACTAGAAAGCATATTTATTTCAAAGGCCATTTAGGACACAGAAGCAAACCACTTATTTGAAAAAAGCTGTATATATTTTTTTAAAAAATCAACATTTTGTGCCTTGAAATCTACTGACTTCTGCAATCCTATTAACAACATGAGCCCTGTTATCACACAACCAGCTGTATTCAGGAATGAAACACAAAACAGAGTGTATCTTGTTTTTAAATTAAAATAAATATCCGTTCCTGACATTTTGATAGAACACAACATGTGCCCCAAGTACCTTTTGAATACCTGCCAACAACATGCCAGTCACAGCACACACTTTGAAAGATAAAGAGAGGCATTAAAAAGGAAGTGGTTCTGAAGCAAACAAAAAGGCATGTGCAAACAAAATGTTTCTGGCTACCTGCATCAGGAGAGTCTTGCAAATTTTAACGTGCTGGTAGAAAAAACTGGCCTTATAGTTTATTTAAAAGATGAGACCTTTACTTTAGACAACAATAATCTTCAATAAATAATCAGCTCTAGCACTGGTTAATTCCTGACAAAATGATAAAGAACTAGGCTCGTCCCATGCCAGGATGACTGATAGTGTGAGCACTGATGAAACTAAATGAAGCACCTTACACGTCTGCACTCCATTCCTTGGTGCTGGTGATGATTATGCAAGGGGGACGTGATTGTCCTTGTGTGTTTACTTTAGGGGACTTCAGGCATTAAACAAAAAGTGAAAAAGATTAAAATAATCAAAAGCTATGAGCTGCAACCAGAGGGTTGTTTGGTGGATACCTGGCAAAAGGTGTGCATAAGAATATTGTGCATGCAACACCTGGGATGTCTGGGCTCACAGTAAATAAATGCTAATTATTAATGCATTGAACAGGATATTTTGTACTTTTGCTAAGATCTAGATTGGATGGAAAATGACACACAAAACATTTCAAGTGGGAAACACTTAACAGCAGATTTTGCTCATCCTGGTCCTGGATATGAATAAATGAGAATGTATGAGCTAAGTAATCCTGCAGCACAGGGCAGAGATTTGAACCTCCTCTAAAAGCACATGGCTAAAAAAACCCCCATCTCTTACTGCCAGCATTCCCCTCCTTCTGCACTGGCTGTGCTGATATGTAACATGTTATTTGCTCATGAACAGTTTTGTAGCCTTAGGATGAATATGAATACAAAATATGCTTCATCATTTATGGAAAAACTACTTTTATCATTACGATATAGCTGGCAGAGTTCATAGTCTCATATGCACATGGTTAATTTAGCTCTGTATTGCAACAAAATCTCGTTATGTGATCCAGCCAAGCCTTGTGTCTCTCTCCAGATTCACTGGGATGCTTTAAAACCAGTAAAAACCAAGGAGCTTTTCCCATCTGCATCATTTGCCAAGCTTCACATTTACATACAAAACGAGGAAGAAAACAGTTTCTAAGAAAGTATGAGGAATTTCAAACCCTTCTCCAGATCATTTTAACTAGCTCAATTATCATGTCACATGAAAACCATCCCTGTGTTTTACTTTCACTGTGTTACGAAAAAGTGATGAGCCTTTCATTAAAAAATAAAGCCCCTGTGTGCCCTGGATTTTAGTAAAACCTCTTAACTAATGAGATCTCAGATAGAGAAAATATGATCCATTACATTTCAAAATGGGAATGAATCTAATCTACCTGGGCAAACCTTTATGGGCACATTTCATCTTTCTACTGGCCAGGAAAAACTGAATTAAATTGAAAAGGAAATACCAACAACTATATACTCTAGTAAAACTGAAAACATAATTACAACTAACTTCAGTTCATGTGCTATTGCTTGACACAGCTGAGTTAGGAACTTGTTTGAATTTGAATTTCCTGAACCAGCAAATGCACACTCAAGCACAGGATCAAACACTCCCAAAGGGAATATTTAAAAATGTATTGTTTCAAACCCCTCAAACAACTATGCATTATTTTCCTATCATTAATGTACATTACACCAACCTAGGTCAGTATTAGAATGAATTTTATTTTTAGACAGCTTGGAATTTTGATTTTTCCATGGGAAAAAAAAAAAGCTGGAAGCAGCACCCAATACCAGCCCTTCTAACAGACTGTGGGAGGAAGGCACGGCACACCTGGAAGACCAGATGTGTGTCCTGGGACTGAGAGGTTCTGCAGGAAAGACATTGTTGCTGCTCTCCCTTCTTCCACCTCCCAAACCAAGCAGAATCCTCCCCTCAGTTCCCTCCCCACGACATTATCACTGCACAGAGCCAGCAGGGAGCATCACTCCGCTGCCCGCCCGCTGTCCTGCCCGCAATGCCCGGGGTCCAACAGAGGGGATCCATCCGAGGGGCTCACAGCAGCCAGGCTCTGCAGAGCCGGGATTCACACCCACCCCATGGTGTCTCGGGGCTCTGAGCCCCGGGGCAGGCAGGGGGACAGCCCATGGGACAGCCCAGGGAGCAGGGCTGGGGGCTGGCATGCAGGGACGGGCAGCCGCAGCAGGGGCTCACGCACTTACCGTTCGTGTAAGGGTTGACGGTCTTTTTATTTGTCATTACACGTGCTGTGGCATTATTTACCTAAGCACATAGAACAGGGCATTAGAAAGGGTTACAGGGAGGGCCCCTGTCACTATTAAATGCATGCATTATTACTGCTATTAGTCATGTAAAAATAAAATGCAATTTAATTTATAGAAGGCAACAGGTGCATAACAAAATCATACTATTTATAATTACATTTACTTTCATAACCATTTTAACTTACAAATCATTTCAATAAAGCAACATCATATCATTTAAACTTTAATAAAAAGACATTAAAAGCAAATTAAAAGGTACTGCATAATTTAAGACTTAAGAGCATGCTTGTATTCCATGATAACACTGATACAATAAATACTCAAAACAGAAAAATAAAAAAGATTATATGAAGGAACATGCAGTGGAGTAGAAAGGAAAGAGACAAGGTACAAGGAAACAAAGAAAATGTCAAAAAAGGGACAAACGAATTTTAGCAGTGTGCAACATAACCCTTTAGAAGAGAAGTACCATTGGAAAAGCAACATCTAGCATTCAACACTTGGAACAAGAGCCTTTTTCATTGCAAGAATTAACAAAATCATTCAAGCTTTAAAATCACAGCTAACAAAAGGATAAAAAGAGGGTGCATTATTTAACACAATATGGAGTTAACAATCTGAGTAAGATGTGCACGAAGTCATATCCTCAATCCAATCAGTGCCTCCCAGGCTTGCTTAAAACGTACACTCAATTACAGGCGTACCAATATATAGAAAAAAATGTAGCATCAAGAAAACTTAATACAACAAGTCAAAAAAATCCACGTGGTATATCAGCGCTAAATACGTGAAACGGCAGATGGACTTCTCCACTTACCATTCAGCACCATCGCCAGCATGGGTATGTATACAGTTACCATGGTTACTGAGAGTTTGGTGAGGGCCCTAAGCGCTACCGTCGAGGGGGGAAAATGAAAAGGCAAAATATGCAACATCTTACTCAAAAGACGACAGCATTTTCAATTGGTAATTCTTTTTTTTTTTTTAATTTTNAAACCCAAGTAAGGCCAGATTCTCTCTCTTTATATATAAATATATATATAAACAATGGGAAGGGGAAAGGGGAGCACACAGAAGACACCAATGATGCATCTGAAACAACAAATGAGAGTGAAGCAGACATTTATAAAAAAGATGAAAAGGAAAATATTTTGAACATGCACCTCGATTTTACGGCCCTCTACCACGGTGCCGTGTAATTTCTCCCTCGCCCTGTCCGCATCAGCACTATTTTCGAAAGTTACGAAACCAAATCCCTGCATGCAGGAGGGAGAAGGGGGGAAAACAACATGCACATTATTATTTCAGTCAATGACCACTTGTTTGCTTATGTTCTCTCTCTTTAATTTAATATTTTCTTGTCCTCGCTTCATTTCTGTAACATGCAAATTAGAGAAATCGTAATTGTATCGAGATGTGCAATAAATAAGCAACAAATGTGAACAAATTTTTTTTTTTCTCTCTGTCATCAGTTAGATAATACCCTCTGAGAAAGTCAAAGAATGATACCAAAAATACCTTTCTACATGTCACTACAGAGGAAAATAAATCTAACAATAAGAAAATGAAATTAAAATAAATTACAGTGTCTTCACATAGAAAAAAATGAACTAATGAGAAAAGAAAATGAACCACATTTTAATGACATGCAGATATCTCAACGAAATAAAAAACATGTGCACAAAATTCAACACTGAATGTCAATATACTCTAAACATTGCCTACTTAATCATGCTGTTGTGATCATAAGAAACACTGTTCCCGTGCAACACTAGGGTAACTTAAACTTTTGTCAAACTATACAGCCTTTACTTATTTTTTTATAAAAGGAAAAAAGAAAAAAAAAAAAAGAAAACCACCAACAAAACAAAAGTACTTTCAGAACAAAGTATAAACTTTCTCGTATTAACAGATCAAAGAAAATCACATGATGTGAATAGAAAAAAGAAACTCTGATAAAAGAAGAAAAATGCAAACGTTTTGAATAAGTTTAACTGCTTCATTTACTTGTTCTGCATATTATTTTCCACATATAGAACATGCAACTGGTAAAAGTGCAGAATCCCACGTTAGTGGGACAAATCTGAATTTCTGCTTATGACAAACGCCCTCCCTTTATAGTACTAGGCTAAAACAGACATTGCAGATCCTACTGAAATTCCTTTTATGCCCTAAGTTAAATTAAACTCTGTTTAAAATGGCAAATATTTTGGAAGAATCTGACAGCGAAGAACATTTTAAAACATACACCAACCCTTTGAAGGAATTCTTGCATTAGCACTACAATGCCTTTGCATGCCTCCCGAAATATTCCAACAAACGCTCCTCCACATCCTCGAGCTTCCACACCCAGAGCCATTCACAAGCTGCTCCTGGTGCTTTGTACACAGGCATTTAAGTGCTACTAAAATCGGGGATTTTTAAAATTTCTATTTTAGCCTAAACTCTGTTCTGCTCCTGAGCAATCAGGCACGCACCACAGCTCCCCATCTCCCTTTGCTGGGTTCTGTCAGTGTTCACCCACTTCCTCTCTGCAGTGCTAAACACTGTAAAAGGTGACTGATTTAAAATAAAAAAAAAGGGTGTGAAAATAGAAAAAAACGGGACGACATTTGTACATCCATTTACACAAAGGGAGACCAAATATCAAACTAAGGCAAAACTGACACCAAGCAGTGAGGAAAAGAATGGGTATGGACTGCAGAACTAATTAATCAACCATCAACCCAAAAAGTGAAGTAACTCTCAGGGTAATTCCCGGGGTGATTTGGGCTATTTTACCTACTCAGAGAGCTCAGTTGTTTATTCCCGTTTATAATGCAAAAAAGTGACATTGTGTAGAGCAGTGGATTGTGCCTCGTTCTCCCCAAAGCAGATCAAGCACAGCTCCTCTGTTTTTCCCCTCCAAATCCAGCCTGAAGCCATGCTCAGGACACCTCACCCCACACATTGTCCACACTCCACGATTTTAGCACAAGGCCACCACCTCACTTGCCACAAGGCACTGAGGATGGAATTCTCTTCTGCCCAAAGCACCAGGAGTGTTGAGAGAAATGAAATCCCCCTCCTCAGCACTGATCTCCGTGGTTTAGATGCCTGTACAGGCTTTTCTTATACCTAAATCCATCCTCAACTTTAAACTTTTATTTCTTCTCCAACTGCTTCTTCCCATCCTGTTAAAGCTCTGTAAAACACCCTCCTAATTTAGGATGCTATTAGGAAAATTTCACAGCAGAAAACATCACTGGATCCATGGATCTAAGCAGCCTGACTCCATCCAATAGCAGAAATTCCCTCAGTTCTCTTTGGTTTTTCCTATTCTCTTGCCTGAGCAATTGTTCCTTCTCGGAATTGCAAACATTTGGTGGGAATTCAGTCAAAATTTTCTGTCATTCTCCTTAGTTCACAGCACTACCAGTTAATTTTTGTTCAAACAGCTAAAGATAAAAACCTAATTATACTAAAAATTTAGAAAAACATACAAAGTGGAGCCACAAGCCAAGATAAGACAGGAACTTCAAAGATTCTGAAAATAATACTCATAGTAATTTTTTGATTTCTTATGTTGTACTTACTCTCATAATCAACACTACTTAAATTAAGCTCTTACTATTTATGCAAATCTTTAAGTTTACCTGGCTGACAGAGAAACTCAAGAACAAAACAGAGATTCACCCATCACATGTTCAGATATCTACACAAACATTTTAACATCATTTTCATATGCAGCTGAGTTAACAGCTGTATTCTGTTTACTGGTAATGCAAATGGATGTGTTTTATTTTAAAAATCTGTCAAGTGATTTAATAATAGCCAAGTTAGTATGTGAGGAGGTTCTGATTTAATTTGGGAGGCACTTTGGAGTTCTCCTCATTTGAAAAAAATAGGTGTTAATATAATACACACTAGATACATAATAATATATACACACATAAACAGATTTGGTTTATATAGAGCTGTCTAGAGCATTGATTTATAACTGACAGAAAATGGCCAAAAATTCAAAAGTCATCAGTGTTGCCATATATTTTAGCAAAGCCTTCTTCCTTATTATTACACATCCAAACAAGCAGAAATTTGTGGCATGAAACTTGCATTATTTTAGGGTTTTCTTTTATGGAAGGACTCCCTCTGCAAAATAATTTTATACTTTATGGTGATGTTCTAATGTCATGTGATTTTGAATATGCAGTTCCATTTTTCTTTATTATGGCATGAGAACGAGATTACTTCTGTTGTTTTTGCAAGAATCGTTTAAAACATTAACTATAAGAATAAAAAGAAAGAAAAAGAAACAGAAACAAAAACATATTCTAGCAATTCTTATGCCAAACTGCAGCTAGAAACAAATTTGAATTCTGATCCTGCAAACTTTGTTACCTGTACTGAGTCTGAAACCACTTAGTAGTCCTTTCAGTTTCAGTGGGATTTTATGAAAACATAGATAAGCACTGCCAGGAATGGGACTTTAATCTGGTGCATCTTAATTCCTACAGAATGGACACGAAATGATCAGATTAAAAAGAAAAAAAAAAAAAAAAGAAAAGAAAAAGAAAGAACAGAAAAAAAGATGTCCCTCTCATTCCTAATTTTTTTTCTTAATTATCTATTTAATTGAGAATATCTAAAGGTACTTCTGCAAATCACAATATTATGTAGCTATACCTGAAATAAATCTGACTGAGGTGAGAAGCAGCAGCCCTGAGCCAGGAAATGCACCCCAGGCACCTCCAGCAGCTCCCTGGAGCCAGCAGCCCTTGGGATGCTGACCCTTGGGATACTCTCCCCTGGGATGCTGACCCTTGGGATACTCTCCCCTGGGATGCTGACCCTTGGGATGCTCTCCCCTGGGATGCTGAGCCCTGGGATGCTCTCCCCTGGGATGCTGAGCCCTGGGATGCTCTCCCCTGGGATGCTCTCCCCTGGGATGCTGAGCCCTGGGATACTCTCCCCTGGGATGCAGCACTGATGGTGCAGGAGCATTTATTAACAGTCTGAGCTGCCCAAGTGTGTAACTGAGGCAGGGATGTTCCCAACCCAACCAGGAAAACCCTTTTCTTCTGAAATCCTCTCTAGGATCTTGCCTTGAGCACAAGGCACTGGGATATTTTCACTGCTGAAAGTGAGCATTAAAAACAACCCCTCAATTTGGAAACTCCTCCTGATTGCCATCCTCCCCAGACTTTAACCAAACCTTAACCCATGCAGCCCAGTGTGGGTCTGGTGGTTAAAATCCCACTTGGGTGAGATTTAGTGGTTAAACAAAAGTTTCAACTTCTGCCAGGTGTGCTCAGCTCCACCCCATCAGCACCAGCAGCAAAGGGGCTGGTGGGGGATGGCTCTGGGAACTGAGGGATTCTGCAGCAGCTCTGCACAATCTGGGTCCTTTGCAAACTTTATTGAACATCCATAATATAACAGTGATAAGTTTTGGCCAGAGTAGGAGATGCTAAGCCACCAAAATTCCATCCATTTTAGTTGTTTACTGAAAAAAATGATGAATGTTCCAACTGAGTTTGGGCTGGCAGACAAGGGGACTAATTAATGTCTGAATAACAGAGCGGGAAATCTCAGCTGTTCCATTTAGGTTAAAAACAAAATAAATAAAAAAAAAAGTGAAGGGTTTCAGAAAATAAATATCAACAGAATTAAAATATATCTGAATTAAGATAGATTTAAGACAGATTACAATATGTCTAGAACAGGAATAACATTCCATCACTAATAATAAATGATATATGAGTTACAGGAAGATTGAAACATTAGTGAATAAACTTTTTTGTGTGTCTGACATGGCAAAAAAAAGGAAAAAAAAATGCATATGACAAACATAAACCCCTGTAATGCAGCTGATATCACAGGTGAACACACTGGGCTACAGTTTTGCACCAGCTGATGCAGTTATAGCCATTCTATCTTGCTTTATTTCTTAAATATTGAATAAATTGAAGTATGCATTTAAGGCAAAGTAATTTTGGAAAAAAATATTAAATGCTTGCAATACAATAAGAACACTTTTAATAAAATAAATGCTAAAATAGGTTGTTTTCAAAGGGTTGGTGTACTAAGGCTTTAACTAAAGAGGAAAACACCTGCACTTAATCTGGAACAATCACATATTTTCTCAGGTAATTACTAAAGAGGATAGTTATTAGGTATCATTATCATCTTTCATTTCAATAAAGGAAAAAAAATACCTGTACTAATACAAACCTGCCTACAAATATCTTTAACTATGGACTCATCTTATAAAATAAACAAAATAATTACCCTTGAAGAATAAGGACAATGAAAATCAACATTCCCTGTAACAGATGACAGTTTGGAGTAGTTAAAATTACCCCCTTTAAAAGATATGAGTCCAATGATTTTCATACTGCTTAGAAAACTGACTGACAGCTCAGATGATATTTTCACTAACATAAAATTTCAGACATTATTTTGTCACAGCAGTGCAGTTGTTTCCTTTTACTCATATAAGTATTTTAAACAAAACAAAAAACCCCACAAGTGAATTAAACTGCTTACCTTTGAGCCTCGCTCATTAAAAATAATTTCAACATCTAAGATTTTACCAAATTGCTGCAAAGAAACAGAAAAGTTACATGAAAATAGGAAAACTTCAACCCCTCTCTCATGTACAGTACAAATGTTTGTTTCAGGAAATGGTACAACACTTTAAAAAAGTTAAACAATATAAACCCAAATATTGTTAAACACACAAAAAAGACACTCTAAAAGGAGTCAGATCAATATTAAATCTAAGTTGTGTGCATCATTATGCTCGTTACAGTCACCCCACAGAGCAACCTGAAGCTCAGTGAAGCCCTTGACAGAGAGGAAAGAGCATTTAAGTGTGATCACAGTGGAGTAAAAGTCCCAAATTTGTGCATTTCCCAGAACAGGTGAAGGAGTTTGGCTACTTCTCCCTACAGGCAGAGGACTGAAGCACGTGGGAGTTTTGTTGCTGGCTTCAAGGACTGAGGATTTCTTTCCACCCTTGCTGAAATGGGAACCATTGCTCCCTAAGAAGTTTTGTCTGACTGGAGCATGATTTGGAAAACTGGAATGGATACTCACTTTGTGTGTGGGGGGGATTTTTTCTCTGCTCAGAACTGCATTTTTATTATAATATTAGAAGTGTCTGTTATTCCTGTTGACCTTACAAAGGAACTCAGTTCCCTGGATGTTTGCACACACAAGAGCTGGACACAGCTGCTGTGCCAGAGGAGAGGCACTATTGGACGTGGCTTGGGAAGAGCACGTGGAATAATCCAACAGGAGTCCCTAGAACTGCAGAAATGAGCCCATTCTGCAGCCCTTTAAGAGATAATAAACAATTACAGGCCAGAAAGGACAGTATTTCTTCTCTTATTAAGGAGTTTCAACTTGGTCATGAAAAATCGACCATCACTTGGCATCCTTTGGCTTATTTCATGTTCTTGAATTCACCATTTAATGAATGTTTTGACTTCAACTTCAGCCTCAGTGCAGACAGGGACCTGATATTTGAACTGTTCTCCTCTGTTATAGTCATGTCCATGTAAAAAGATCATCTGCTGTGTGTCTAACGTGGACATGATGCAAACCTGCCCTATTTCATATGAGATATTTCAACTCACACATGCAGAAATTTCATTTTTCTGTAATTTCAGAAGCTAAAAGTTTACCAAATCATTCTGTAAGTCAGCTGGAAAACTCCAGCCATTCTCCAGTGTCAGTCTTTTGAGACCTAAGGCTTAGAAATAGTATAAGGAAATGTAGTTTTTATTCATTTATAAATCACTACAATACCTGAAAAAAAAAATCCTTTCATTTAATTTTTTTTTTCAAATAAAATCAGTTTTAGGTGGTTTGTTTAGTTTAAATAAATTAGCATATTTTTCTCTGGAGGGTTAATTATTATGCCTTCTGCTATTCTGCTGATGAGCTGAAAGCTGCATTCAGGGGAGGTAACTTGTACCAAGTCAGATCCAGCAGAACAGTCACTCATTTCCCAGGATTCTTTTTCCAGTGACTGTTTCCTTCAGAGGAATAAATATTGAGAAACACAATCTTTTGACTCACATACTGAAAAATCTGAGCTGAACATGAGAGATGGAGAGAGGTGCAGAGCCATGAAGCACTCGGTGCTGCACTGAATAACCAACAAGAGTAATGCAAATACATCAGAGTTCTGACTTGGGTGCTGTTTCTGGATTATGTTTAGTGACATTTCAAACTACACCTGAGGGTTCTTGGATCAGGGAGTAGAAACCCAGTGCAAGCTCTCTGGGTTATAACCCTGGTGCTGATGGCACGTCCAGGGCCTGTGTGAAGCACAGGGGATGTGCCTGAAGGCAGCTGTGGCCTGGGGGAAACACAAATTGAGAGATTTACAGAAAAATATGAATAAAATCCTTCAAAGCCTCCAGACCTCCAAAACTTGTGGAGATGGAGTCTGGACTTTGTGCTGGAATTCAGCCTGTGCCTTCCTTTGGGTCCCTTTCTCATGAGGTCAGGCACTGACTATTTAACATCACGCTCTCCAAAGTCAGTAAATGCAGGTGGATAATCCAGATGTGTGCAGCAGCAAGATGTGTGCATTCAATATTTTAAACCAACACAGACAGCTTTTATCAATGTAGTGCAAGCCCCAAGTGCATCACATCCACCAGAATCATTATCAGCTCCTTTCTCACTTGTGACTGGCAAATCAGATGTTTGATTACACACAGATGAAAAGGGAATCTTTCCTGAAAATGGTTAAACAGCCTCAATCAGAGACACAGCCTGGTATACAGAACACCTACTGCAATGCAAATGTTAAAAAAAAAAACCAAAAACCAGAAATAAATGATGATCACTTACACCAAACATTTGTCTAAGATCTGGATCCCGGAATCTGAATGGTATATTTGAGACGTGGAGCCGTTTGGGCTGTGATTTGTTTTCTGTGTTTTCAGAAGATTGTGTCTGTTGCTGGCCATCAGTCTGTGCTGCATCATCTGTCTGCTAAAAGGGTAAAGCAAAATAAAGCACACTGTAAGTATTTCTGGCACTTGTAATACAAGAGGGTGGGCTTAAATTTAAAAAAAAAATTATTACTAAATCAAAGTTAAATGTGCTCCAAGGTATTGAGGAATACCAGAAGTTTAAATATATGAAAATCAAATCCATTTCTGTCTCTGTCTCAACGGCATACATTTCCAGTGATCATTTGTATTTGGAATAAACTGGAGAATAAGTAGATTATTATTTGTAGATTTGCTCAGCTATTTTTAAATAATGAATAAATGTATCTCCCTATAAGATCGTAGAAACTCCTTTAACCTCTTCTGGGTCTGCCAAGGTAAGAAACTGAATGTGCAGCCTGCTCACAGAGCAAGCCAGACACTTTGAAATGAGATTAGTGCCTCCATTCAGAGGCCACTGGGACTCTCCACAGGAGGCAGGTAACACATCTCATCCTCGTTGCCATTTCCCAGGCAGTGCTGATGGGCACTGCAGGGTCATTCTGCCCAGATAAATGGGGGCCATTATGGAAAGGGCCTTGAGTTGTGAGAGGGAGAAGAACTTTAATCAGTGGTGAAGGTTGCCTGACAGAGAAGTGAGACCCACAAACAAAGTTGTATGGATTTTGTTCCTCACCAAAATGAGGTTATGTCATGGCACAGGGCCACTGTTCCCTGCTTTTAAAATTCTGGATTAAAATTGAAGGACATTGCTGTGTGTTTTGATTTAACAAATGAATTATAAATCCCCTGTGAGATTAGGGAAAAACCCATAAAATGCGCCTTATCCAAAAAGTGAAACTGACCAATGCTGGCCTATCAGTATGTTATAGAAATTACTCATCTCTGTTCTTTAATTATATCCTACAGTGCCTAATTAATTACTGCTTGTACAGCACGCAGTCATTAGACAAGGTTCTGCATGGCTCTGTTAGAACAGCACAGTCACACTCGTTTGCACTGGCACAGGGACTTGGAGGAAGAGAAGGGGAAACAAAATAGTTGAATGAAAACCTACAAGGTTGCTCTGACAGCCATTACTCTGCTTGCTCTCCTTCCTCTTCCTCCTGACCCCATGGTTTTTTAAGGATTCATCTTTCTCTGCCCTTCCTCTTCCTCCTGGCCCCATGGTTTTTCTAATTCATCTTTCTCTTGTGTTCTAATGTTACATTTGGTTTGACTTTCTGACTTTTTTCATTTAAAGAACAAAATGAAGAAATTGCCCATTTCCTGCTAGTATGAAATTTCTTTTAGGAGACAACAGTTTAAGCAACATAAAAATGGTTAAATAAAATAAACCTTACCACACAGTTTTAGTACCAACAAGCCTGTTGAAGAGGAAGCAAAAGAACTCAAACAGAATACATCATTTACATCAGCAATAACTACGTATAAATTGAATTCTAGCAAGTTAAATTCAACGTTATCTTCCCTAGGGAATACAAATGTTCTCAAATTAAAAGTAATAACATCTACATTGCCAATAATTCTGTGCAAAGAACACTTTATAAATAAAGGTTCTTATTTCTGCAGCAGCATCAGTCCAGCAGCAGCATCTTTGATATTTCACAGGATACGATGAGACTCCAGCAAACACAAACTTTTGTGTGCACTGAAAAAAGATTTACAAGTGATCCAAACAAATAATAGGATCAGAGAAGTGTAAACCTAAAACTGAGTCAGTGCCACCACATCTCTTCATCTGCTACTCCCTGAACTCACAGGCAGGGGCCCACAAACTAAATAATTTATCTTTATGAATATTTAGTGGTTTAAATAGAAAATATGGTATATAGCTCTCAAGAGAGAAAAATGTTCCATGCTAATCTATTGTTGTCTAAAATCAACTCAAATATTCAGAATTTAGATTTTGAGGTAACTGTTCCATCCAGAGACACCACAGAGATTATTTTCTACCTTCAGGCAAGAGAAATATGAAAGAAATTTGGAGCAAGTGGGGGAATCATAGACTAGAAACTTGAAATACAACACTCCAGAAGAATTTGAGGTCAATTAGATTAATCTGAGGAGAATTAAAGGAGGTGCTGTTGACCTTCAGGAACAGAGGGTGCCCCAGGAAGAAATTATATAATCAGTGTCCTGTATAAATGTAAATTGAAAAGAGTAATCTCTGGTCATTGTATTAATGGAAATGAGGAGGGCTGAGCTGTGCCCCATGAACATCCCAAAACACTGGGAGCAACTTCCCTACTAAGCAGCTGAACAGATTATGGTCAACAAAATCCAGAGGGGTTTCTGAAGATGGTGTTAAAATGGAGCTACAGAGCATGGGTGAAGAGGATAAATCCAGCTACTGCTCTTTTACAGTCCTTTGGTTGGTTTTACCACTTTTTAAATTCATTTTTATTCTAAGCAGCCTGAAATTTTACCCTCTCAGCACAGAATGTCTCAGTCTGGGCAGCGAGGGCTGAACACCAGAAACTTTAGCAAGCCACTGTCATCAACAATTCATAGCTGCCCATGACCCTCAAGATCCCTGGGGCAGAATTAACAGGGCTCAGCCTTTTAAAGGACATTAAAAGGCTTGGCAATGTAGCAGCCTCTTCACAGGGCACATCACCACCCAGAAATCCAGGCTGTGCCTGGGAGATCTGGGCAAGGACAACCACAGATTGTGAGGATGATGCAAAAATGTCCAAGGACCACCAAGGAGGGAAAACACACACAGGGCAGAGGACAGGCTGGATTTGGAAACATCCCAGCCAGGCAACTTTCAGAGCTGTGTGGACTCACAGAACCAGAATGCAATTTACCTTACACACACCTAACACATTTCAGGAGAATATCTTCCCTGCTAGAGGACCTGAGGAGTGGCATTTGAGGTGCCCTTAAAAATTAACTGAAGTTAGGGTGTGGCATCCTTGCATGCAATCAGACTGCTTTCTGCTCCCTATTCCACCACCTATTTGCAATTATAAAATATTGAAGAACCTTAATATATGATAGTCTTAAAACTTATAATGAAAGCTATAAATTCAGAATGCAGAAATAGAGGACCAAATTGTCACTCACAGCAAAACAAATTGAGGTGATCTCCCTTTACTTCAGTGAGCTACTGAAAGCTTAAGTGTTAAAATAAATTAGAATTGAAACCATTCTTACAGGTAGGCAAACCCATATCAAAGAGAGTACTTCAGGAAAGGATTTCTTTTTTTCATGTAAGAGAATTTCAGGATAAATATATGGTATCCTTTTAAACCAAATGCATCATCAGGAGAGTTAATATCTACTGTTTTCTAGAGAAACTCCTTATGTTTAGCAAAATAGTTCTTGTTTCCTTAACTCAGTTCTAGAAGCAGAAAACTTCTGTTGTTTAAAAGACTCCACACTGAAGTACAACTGTTGAAGTAATTTTTCTGGTTTCACTTTCAAGCTTTTTCCTGAGAAGTTAAGAAACAAAAATTACACAAGTGAAGTAAATTATTACACCAAATATTTGTTTGGATAAAATAAATTTGATGATTTTTTATTTGGAAAAAGAAATTAGCTCACACACACACACACCTCTTCTTTTAAGGGTTTTTTAATCCAAATTTGCAGCAATTTTCACTCAGAAATACATTCTAAAACCTTCATGCAGCCTCAAATGCAATCCCATTTCCCAGCTGACTCCTGGCTGGACACTGGAGCCTCATCTCCCACCTTTGGCACTTGTGGCAGAGGCAATAAAACCATGACCAGTGAACCTGAAATCAGAGAGGGCCTCGTGCACATGGCTTGGGTAGAAAAAAACTCCATTCCATTCTCCTGCCTGGCTGATAGGAATTTTCTGTATCCCTTTCCATCCATCACTGAGGACAGCCAGCCCTGGAATGTTTCTCACACTGGAATTGTAAGTGTCTCAAAGCTTTTCTCTTTCCCTCCATTCTTTTTCACTGACTAATATCTTTCATTTCCTACAAAACCAAGGTGGTGTGGACAAAATCCTTCCCCTCAAACTCTGTTTCCAACGCAGTGAAATGCTGCCACAGAAATCTGTTTGCACACCACTACGAGGAGAACACTGTCCTCAGTCTCAGCTTTTAAACAGTGGATGGAGCACAGACTGCAGCAATGCCTAAAATGGAACTAAACCTTTTACCTCTTTCTGGCCAAAGTGAAAATAAATTGTATTGGAACACGAGAAAGCTTTACCAAGTCCTGATCATTCTGCTATAACCTGTAAACAAATACAAATCTGTTGCCCATCTTTTAAAGCCACACCGAGTCTAGAGGAAGAACAGCCTAATTCTAGCAGGAATAACCTCTAAAATATCTACAGGCAGAAAAGAAAGAGAAAAAAAAAGGAACATATTTTTATTTTTTTTTAATGTAATCAATGGTAAATGAGGTGCTGAGTATCTCATGTATACATGCCAGCATATGGCAAAGCTCTTCAGAATTTTAAATATAGCAAAGAAGAAAGCACCCATTGAATTTTTTTAATAAATGCTCAAAACAGCACCTGTTTTTTCCTGCTGCACCAATCAAGTTATTTCCCAGAGAGAAGGAGCTTGTGAATGTCTTCTAGGCATTATTTGATTAAGTTGACAATATTATGTGAGCAATGGTTGGGTACCCACTGTGCTGTACTTTTGACCAAATTGATTTGTGTAATGAACACTTGCTCTGTCTCTTCTCCAGCCTGAACAGGGCTCTTGATTTAACCGGTGGTGCTGGAAGCCAAGTGAATTTACAGCCCCCACAGTCATTCTCTCTCAATCTGGAGAGAATAGCAGCAGCAGTACATGAGCAAGCATAATTCAATACATTGTGCTATAAGCGCAGAAAATAATATCAGAGCTCTGCAATATACCTGTTTGATTTGATTTGTAAAGCCGATAAAAAAAGCAATCGAGAAAAGTTCAGCAGAAAATATATATATATACACGTCCTGAGCAAAAATATAACCGTGCCCAATGTGTACAAACTGAAAAAATCATGCATAGTAAATCAGCTTCATACTTCCCTTAGATAATATTGCACATTTTCCATTTTAAAAGGATCTAGATTCTGGAAAGTTACCTTTCCATTAAAAAGTGAGCAAAGAGAATAATTTAAAACCGAGTTTGGGACTTTCTGAAAATGCTGTTTCCCAGATTTTCCACTGACAGAGAACTGACAGAGTGATGGGCTTGTAGCTTTCCTGTTTCCTTAAGTAGATCAACTGATTAATTAATCATACTTGTTTTGATAAATTTATATTCTGAAAAGTCCCAGCTCTGCAACGTGCTTCCCAGAAGCATAACAACACAGAAAAAATGCAGTTACATACGCAGATCCATCTGTTTGGGCTTAAATGTTCACACAAAGATGTACACAGGAAAAAAATTCTATCATTGTGCTATTTCACAGGGGTGATAAACATCTCTAAAAGTACCAGTGACTTTTCTTGTGAACTGCATCTCTCTCATCCTTTTCTCATGAGTAAGATCACCAGTAAGGTCTCATTGCTTTCAGGGTATTAAAAGTTGAGATTAATTCTTCAAATTAGTTCTAAAGACAAAAATATTTCAGTATATTTCAGTACTGCACAGCATGCAGCTCATGCCACATCCATTTAACCCCTTAAGAATCCCTTCCTGAGGAGAATGTGCACTGTTCCTTGTTCTGCTCTAGTGCAAAAGGCACACATAGGTGGGACTCACCACTATGCAGAAAGAAATAAAGAAATGCAATAATATAATCATGACTGCATTTGATAATCTGCAACCAGGTGATCCTCGAGGTGACTTCAACACTAACCCTTCTACGATTAGGTTGCTAAATTTCTGGTGTAGCTGAGCATCTCACACTCCAGAGATGCTTGGTTTCAGAGAATGAAACCCTGCAGGGCAAACCCTGAGCCCCTTGTTTTTAATGGTAAAATTCCCTTTAATTTCAGCTGGGTCACAACCTCACCCTGATGTTATACCCACTTGACAAACTAATTTCACCCTTACCATTAACTTCAATCTCTCTCCCAGATTACAAAAGGTGTAATGATCCTGGTTTCATATCCTCTACAAAAACACTTCACTCCCCAAAGCAGCAAATGCAAACTGAGCAAAGCAGTAACTGTGTGACCTACCCTGGGACAGCTCTGAAGCACCAGGCAGAGGAGCCAAGGCCCTGCTCTGCAGGCTCTCCAGAGTGCTGAGCTCTCAGCTGGCCACTGGGCAGTCCATTAATGCCTGAGAGCCATCCTCCCCTCACTCCACTACTGGCTGGAGTGTGTTAGATGTCCATCCAGTGGTGCCTGCTGTTGTCATTAACAGAACTCATCTCCTGGAGCTGAGCTGAGCCCTGAGACACAGGTCTGGCGTGGGCAGGGTGTCAGCACAGCTTCAGGGAGAGAAGGCACCCCCAGCTCCCTGCTGGAATGTGTTCTCTCAGAGGTCCTTGAGCAGTCAGAAGAATACAATTTACTCAGTGTAAGGTGCCTGACTCTGACTGGGGCATTTGTTTTAGATACACTGCCACACACAAGCACACCCCGGTAGGATCCCTTAATCCAATTTCCTGACAAATGAAAAAGAACCTGAATAATTTTGTGCTTTGCTTCAGCAGTTCCTGACGTTCCACTATTGAACATGCTCTGGGGTTTCAGCAGACTGGGTATTGTTCAGGGCTGAAGGCTTGCAAGCAGCAGTGATTATTTCTCTCATTTCTAGATGGATGCATTCTGGATGCTGATACCACAGGCTACAAGAAAGCACTGCTATTATTGTGATAGCTTATGCATGGAGAGCTAGCAGCCTAAATAAGAGATCATTAATTCTGAGGACAGATAGGAGCAATAAGATAGGTTTCTTAAGCCTCTGGTACTGCAGGACAACCAAAGAGTAATTAATAACTTGGCTACATTAATTATTTCCCCAATTAATCTTCCTTAACAATATGGAATATAGCCCTTATATAGTGCTTTACATTGCCTTTGCTGGTTCATCATTTTTCTTCTAAAATATTCAGCAGGGTCTCAGGGAACAGCATATCAATCATGTCTGGAGGAGAATCACCAAAGGCCATACATTTTTTGACTTCTCAGTGTCTCAAAACTTGGGCCAAATTAGCTGGCATGAAGAGCAGAGATTATTTTTAAAAGAATATTTGTAAAATATTTTAGTAGAGTTGTGTATAACCAAGCAGTTGCCAAGTTCAGTTAAGGACATGCAGCTGACATCAGCATATCAGTAACTTGAAACAGGAGAAGGAAGGAATGATAAAAGTTTGCCTCAATGCATTATTTATTGCTTGCATCGATTCAATAAATATTTCTGATCCCATCCACAACATCACAACAGCAATTAACAAAACCTTTCTCTAATCTAAGCTGCATCCTGCCTCCATCAGCCATGAAGGGAATGCACACACCCTATGCACATCTTCAGAAGTTCATGCTATGTATAATAAAACTCAATTATTATATTTCCATAATATTAAAATAAATTCCTTGGATTTATCCTTAAAAAAGAAAATAAACAGATTAGGAAATACTATGCTGGTCAAAGGACAAAAGCATTAATTTAATCCAAAGGAAAAATCTTAAGTAGTGATACAGAGACACAAAGAAGTACTCAATTGATTTTGTTATTCCTCTTTCATCTCTTAGTCAGAAACCTGTTTTTTCTGATGTAATCCTTGTTGTTCCTTAAAAGGGCTTCAATAACAGGAAGAAAGTCTTCAAAAATAACATTGTTTCAATGCTCTAAAGCTTTATGGAAATCCAGACAGGCAACCAATAAAAACATATCAAAAAACCTCATGACAGTAAATATACAAATCTTGATTGGAGTTGATTTTTTTTTTTTCATTTGAGTGGGAGCTGCAGCTCCACACTGCACAAGCTTGCTTACAAAGTATTACCAGAACAAGGAGCTACCAGGATCCCAAAAAATGCCTCAGTCATGCCATTTCCCCAGGACTTGCTCAGCACATTTACACTGCAGATTCATCTCTTCTTTCTCTCCCACTGCAGCTCCTTTCCCCTCTGTGTCTCAAAAAAATGGAGAGGTTTCACGAGCACCTCAACATCACACCTGCCCTTCCTGCCACCCACCCACCCCTCCAGACTAACTGCATTATATGGAAGAAGATATGTAAAATTGTATAAAATAAGGCTTGGAAAGCTTCTGAAAGCATCAGTGGGGAATAGCTGTGGTATGTTCTACATGTGCAGAAATACAGATCTGCCTTCTGAGTAAGAGTTTAAGGGAGGAGGGGTAAAACAGATGAAGAAATGTTGAAGGGGTTTGTAAAGCTTACAGGTAAATACACCTAATGGTGATGACATTCCTTAAAACTCCTTAAGTCACACTGTGATAGGCAATAAATCAGGACACGATGCCCTTGAGAATAAAATTTTTTGACTGATGCAAAACTTGGCATACTTGGATTCTGGAAATCCACTGATTCTCCCCAAGTTCTCCTATCCAACTCATTTATTACCTTGATTTATGAAGAAATTATTCAGAAAAGAACATAAATCAATACCCAGCAAGGCAACTGTACTTTTACCTGTGGTCATTCATTCATGCACAAGCATTACTGCTCCAATATAGAATGAGATTCTTTTTTTCAATGTTCTAATTAGCTTAAAAATTCTTTCAAGTGTTATCCCTCATAAGTCAACATTATAAAAGGCTGCAGTGCTGCAATAAAGCTTATTAAACTTTTGTTCTGGCAGCAGGCTCTATCTGGACAAAATAACTTTCAACATTGTGACATTTAACAATATTTGTCCAAATGAAAAATCACTAATTAAATACTGTGCTACACAGCTTCAGAGGACATTACTTCCTTTAAAATAAAAAAAAAAAAAGAAATAGAAGAAAGAAGTGTCTTTACATGGAATATTTGCTGGTTTGGCTACGAGTTGTTTACCCTCAGCTTGAATCAATGCACACTGATTTCTAGAATTCCCCCCTGAACTAGATTTATGTCGTGCATGTAAAGTCCCTTTTTGTGAGAGTTGTGTTGACACAACCAACTGCTGAGTGAACTTGTGAGAGCAGAGTTTCATGCTGAGAGAGAATGGCTGATTGCTCCAGCTCCAGCCCTTGCAAAGAAAGGAAATGTGACAGCGTGATAAAAGGTTTTTCTCTGTTTGACCCCTCACCTATTGCTGGATCCCTGCTGTGACTTTCCATTTGCTCACTTGCATATCTTTGCCCAAGGAGTCAGCTCTTGAACCCTCTGAAACACAGAAGAATTTGAGGGTTCTCCATGTCACAAAAAGACACTTCCTAAATCACATTGTTCTTTTTACACTGAGGTACTCACCAACTTAACAAGCAGCACTTCAGCTCCTTGCAGAACAGCAATTTCTCAAACTTGGCTGAATTTATTTCTGAAATTTATTTACATGAAAAAATAGCTGAATTTATTTCTCTTATTGGGTATGTTTGGTGGTCTCTTCTCTTAGCAGGCTGCAGCCAAATGCAAGCAGCATTTCCAGAGAGCTGTGACATTCTGAGTGGAAAAGCAGGTCTGTACCTGCTGCTCTCCAAAGGCAACGAGCCTGAGGTTTCCCACTGGCACAACCAGAGACAGAGAAATCCACACCAAGGAACATTATCTGTTACATAAATCAATCTTTTTCATTCTTCTCTTCAAGCTCACCCCACACCTTTCCTTCATTAATGTGAAAGACAATTTAAAATTTTGGGAAACATCTGTTTGTCCTTCCCTTCTCCCACTTCAGAAAAAGAAACAAATAATCTGAAGAGTGAATACTGGATGGTTCCAAGAATTTTTAAAGGGTTTATATCATCATTTCAAATCTAGCTGTGAATGCTGATGCTATGATGAATTCAGCTTGATCATACAAATATAGCTTGTTACTGAGCTTCACAATGAGCTCCCACTGCAGAATTGCTTGGATTACTCGTACCCAAGTTTAAGGAAACATCTTCTGAAGAACCAGAAACAGGACTCAGATCCCCCTGAAATCAAGTTTCCTTTCCTGGAAAAGTGCTGAGGAAAGAATGCAAAGGAAACCTTCTCTAAGAGCAAACCTGAGATGAGGAGGATTGGCACTGGGAGTTTAAAGCTCATTCCCACCTTTCCCTCTTGCTCACAACAAGGCTGCCAACAGACCTCTTCCCTTTTTCATCCTCAAGCACAGCAACCAGCCATTTCCCAGCCAAGATATTTCTATTTTTACCTAACATCTGCACCGAGCAGCCATTAGCCACAAGAGATCCAAGCCGTTCTGATGTCTGTAGCTCCCTTCAGGAGTCAGAACAGGATGGCAGAGCCAGGCTCCCTCAGCCTCTGTGGCACAGCTGCATCCCCTGAACTCTCAGTCAACTTCTCCTGCTGGCAGATGAAACCAGGCATGCAGAGGGACCCTGGCAGGCTGGAGAAACAGGAGACAGGAACCTCCTGAAGTCCAAAATCCTGCACTTGGAGAGGACCAGCCCCACGGGCAGGGGAGGGACTGGCAGAAGAGCAGTGCTGCAGGAAGAGTCCAAATGGAACAGGAGTCAAAGATAGGTGAGGGAGTGCAGCATCTGGCAAACGAGGAGGGAATGAGGGAGCCAGGACTGCTCAGCCTGGAGAAAAGGCAGCACCAATGTGTGATGAGAGGGAGGAAAGATGAAGGAGCTACACTGTGGCCAGGGGTGCCCAGCGAGGGAACAAAAGGCAGTGAGCAAAAGCTGCAGTTCAGGACATTCTGTGTAGGAGCTGGGAAAAGCTTTTCCTGTGAGTGATCTAACATTAGAACAGACTTCCCAGAGACCTCGTGGAGCTCCCTCCCTCGAGGGCTCAACACCCAACTGGACACAGGAATAACCTGCTCTAGCTGATCCTGCTTGATTTGATCAAGGCCAGTGCAGTGACAATAACCAACCTTGTACACCCCAGGTAAGCAGGGACAGGGCAGGAGCAAGGTCCCAACAGGACAGCAGTCAGGGGGTCAGGGTCCTGTTCAGGGGGTCAGAGTCCTGTTCAGGGGGTCAGGGTCCTGTTCAGAGGGTCAAAGACCCTTTTAGAGGGTCAGGATCCTGTTCAGGGTGTCAGGGTGCTGTTCAGAGGATCAGGGTCCTGTTCAGAGGGTCAAAGACCCTTTCAGAGGGTCAGGGTGCTGTTCAGAGGGTCAAAGACCCTTTTAGAGGGTCAGGATCCTGTTCAGGGTGTCAGGGTGCTGTTCAGGGGGTCAGGGTGCTGTTCAGAGGGTCCCATGGCAGGCAGGGCTGTGATGGGAGCCCAGTGGAGGCTGGGCAGGGCAGGGAGGACCAGCAGTGCCCTGACAAGTGCACTGACAAAGGCTGATGCCAGAATATCATGAAAAAGCAGCATGGAAAGGAAGAACATCTAAAAAGGGAGAGGGAAAATTGTTCATTTGGATGGGCAAAAATTTCCTCCCTGAGAGCAGTTAGTGCTCCTGTGCTCTGCAAATTGAGGATATAAATGCATTTTACACTTACATAACAGCCTGGGTCTCCTTTTCTGACCCATTGCTGCTCTTGCTACCAAAACACTTTTGTTTTTAATTTAACAGGACTGCAATGGATTGTTTTGAGTAGTGTTATCAACAATGAAGTTTCTACAGCCCAAACTGATGCCCTCCATTTCAATGATTATTTTGGATTATTCTTTTTTTGCACCTGTCCAGCCTTGCAGTTCTGAGAACTCTGCTCAGGTTTACATGACTTGGTTCACAAACCTGCTAGGGGTACACATGAAGAAAAATACAACAAGTAGAGCCTCTAAGTCACATCTCCTCTGAAACAAAGTGTTTTACTAACTGCACCAAATATTTCTACCTGATCTCATTGATGCTTTATAATATAATACAATAATGATAAGATTTAGAGTTCTTTTTAAAACAAAGCTTTAGTCTAGACAAGTGAGGAGAAAAATCAGTTAAATGGTTACTTACATGAAAAACCCTCTGCAACAAAAAACTCTAAAAATATCAGCAATAGCTCTGTGCTGTTCATTACAATGATCTGGGCCAATCTTGCATTCCCTGCATGCACTATTTCTTCTGAGAAGTATTGTTTCAAACACCAGGCTTCACGAATGTAAGCATGCAAATGGTTATCCTGATTCAGCATTTGACATCAGTAACTTCAAAACATGCAAGAAACCCTCTGGAAAGGGCACTGCTCAGCAAAGCTCCCCCTCAAAAAGAAGTTTGGGGTTTTTTTCCCATTACCTGCAGTGAGAATGTGATAGAATTTCATAGAATCATGGAATGGTTTGGGTAGGAAGGGACCTTAAAGCTCATCTCAGTCCAACTCCCTGCCATGGGCAGGGACACCTCCCACCATCCCAGGCTGCTCCAAGCCCATCCAGCCTGGCCTTGGACACTTCCAGGGATCCAGGGGCAGCCACAGCTTCTCTGGACACCCTGTGCCAGGGCCTTCCCACACTCATCTTTCTGAAATATGCCAGGATTACTTCTTAAAATATTCTGTATATCCTTTTCTAAGTACAAGTTGTATTGTTATTATTCAGTTAATTCCTGTTTGGGTTTATGCTACATTGTGCACATGCATAAGGCTTTTAACTCCTTCCTCCACCACCTTCACCAAACACAGGTTATTTCATAAAGCACTTGCCTGTCTTGGAACACAGCTCCTGCAACAGTCTTCACCTGCATCTGCTGGGGGTGTTGCATTAATTGCATTTTAAAAAATTATTTACAAAAATAATCGAGTCAGGGTATCCCTTTTATCTTGTCTTCTGTCAGTTCTTCCTGAAAATCCTCACTGTGCTAGGAAGTGATGAAAATCTCTACAGCTTGGTACCTTCAGAGCCATCCTGCAGGACCATCACAGCTGGACTGAGGGTGCCAAACTTGTCCTGAGGCACACAGGACACCCCCAGGCCCAGAGATCTTTGTTTTCTTGGCTAGAAAGAGACTCTCAGACACAGAGAAATGGAAGCTCCCACACCTCAGCATGGAAATGCAGCAGGATAAACATTATAGAAAGCAAATTATCTTGCAATAAAGCAATATTATTATGTCAGCAAATGTCACCTCTTCCCATCCCTGTTCTGCATGGTGTGATGGCCACATCCCAAATAAACCAGGCACTCTTCAGGGAGGGAGATTAATGCTACAGGAAGGCACTCCAGCAGCACCACTCTCCTCACTGTGCACTGATTTACTTGCTTACACTATTTCACCTTTAAAGCTCACTTGGAGAGCTGATTCCTACATTCCTCTTGTAAATTCTCTCGACATATAAATGAGTATACTGCACAATACCATAGCCATGTAAGTAAATAAATACATTTCTTTTTTAGGCAGTCGTGATCACTGCATCATTTGTTAGTTCCCAGGATTTTCATTCCTTTCTGCATTTCCTTTCCACCTGCATAACACAACTGAAGTCTCTCTGTGCACACTCTTGGTTTCCCATACTCATAACTGGAAGTTGGAATAATCACCTGGATCCTTAACCTATAACTAAAATCTGATCTGTTATTTCCAGCCAACTGAAAGGAAAAAGCAACATAAAGGAGAACTGACAGGAGAATTTTGCCAGATGCCTATCACAGAGTTAGCTCATCAGCCACCCAGCTCTGTGAGAATAATGCCAGTGTCTGATACCCCAAAGCCAGCCTTGCACCAGACTTTAGGAATTATTTACTTTTCTTTATCGTATTTCAAACTTCTGCTGCAACAGAGAGCCCCACCAATCCCTCTCAACCATCTCTGTAGGTTAGTGGACTTAAACTGGAAAAAGGGGAGAAAAAAAAAAAAGAAGAAAATATGTTTCAGTTAGTTATGTGAAATTGCTTCTAAACCTAAGCTTGTCCTCCTCACTTGTGGAAGAGCTCAGCCAAACTGATTTTCTGAAGTTTCTGTAGTGATTTCAGGACATGCAGTTATGTTTAGCTTCAATGCTGCTTCAGAAAATATTTGGTAATCTAACATACACTCAAAAGAAACCATTTCATGGCTCTTTTTTTTGCTCTTTTCTAGGTGTGGAACATCTATTCTACTTTATACACTGGCTGCCTTTACTACTTTTTAAGGAAAAAAGATTTTGGTCAATCAGTCTGACAACCAAGCCTACAGTTCATAAACTGTGCTCCAGGAATGTGAAGAAATCACAGGGGGGTTTTAAGCTATAAAACCAGACTTTATTCTGGATGAGCTGAGAGTCTTTGTGTGAGCAGGACCCAGACACTAATATGGGAGGAAGTTACAGCAATAATTAACAGCTATTTGAAGTAAAACTCATTTAGAAATATAATGAACTGAGAACACTTAAGCAGACTTCATTCAGGGAAAGATAAAAGAATAGCTTACAGAAATCTGGCCTGAACTGTATTTACATCATCTACTTTTGTAACACCTTCCCCTTCCTCTGCTTCTAAAGGAAATAATGTTAAAAAAATGGTCGTTGCTGGACTTCTGGAAGTGGATTTAAAACTAAAATTATAAATTATAGCCTTTACTGTCCACTCACTTCCATCTCAGTAACAAATTCACCCCCTGACCACCCAACAGCTAGAGAGAAACTACCACAAGCAGCTTTAATTATTATTTACAAAATGAAAGAGAAGCAGTTCAAGAAGTGAATTTGAAACTCCTTCAGATATTTGCATAACCATTCAATATGTTTTAATGGCTGCAGTTATGAGATTATCTAAATTCATGAAGAATATATATTTATTAACACATCCACTCAGCACTTTTAGTCATCCCTGATTAGAATGTCAGGTGAGCATTTCAAGTGAGGGAAAATGAATTGTGAGCCAAGGATGGGCAGGTCTGTCTCCCCTGACTCAGTGGAGTGAGGAGCCCCTAATGGAAATTGGGGGGATGCATCAAATTAGGAACCACGCCATTGAGTTCTCTGAAATTTCCTTTAAATAAAAAGCAAGAAGAAAAGGTTAATTAAGTTCTACCACGCAGTTCTATTAACAATATCCATGATTACTGTAGCGTGAGGAGGATATTTAATTCAAAAAAGAAAGGAAGGGGGAAGAGGCCCTGCTGAAATGCTCAGCTGGTCCATCAGAATCACTGAGCACTGGGGCTGCTCCCAGGCACTGCAGGCTGAGGCTGCTACAGCAAAAAACCCTAATAAATGAAATAAACAAACAAATTCCTGCCCAGAAGGATGGCACAGAAAGGCTCAGAACCTAATATGCAACTACAAATTGGTAATATATATTTTATTTTTTTTTCTGTTAGCATCAAAATCCTAAGTTTTGTGCTACAAAGCAGCATTTGACCAGGCAAGTCCTGTATCTGTAAGCTGATATACTGGCCTACCAGGGCTTTGTGGTTTGGATTTCTAGCTTGACCAATTGCTCCAAAATAAGCCAAACCATCTCAGAATTTGTGAAGAAATATACTCTTTTCAGAGAAATTATGAAGGCTTTTACAAGATGCTTCACTGTCTGGTCCCTCACAGGGTTTTTTTGTGCTAATTCTGTCAGCACAGCAACTGCTCACAGTGTTCCCTGCAAATTTAAATAAGGTCTTAAACCAAAAATAATCATCTACAGAGATTCCTAAAGATATATTTGCACAATCCAAACACTATCAATTTAAACTGTATCTTAATAGGAACAGATTTTCAACACCTCAAAATAATAATTTTAAAAATGAATGTGTCTAAATCAAATATTTTCACTTCAGCATTTTTCCTGTCTAGTCCCCCAAAACTACTGAATATCCTCCTGTACAAATGTACTTCATGAAGAGAACAAATTGAAAAATAAAATGCTTCTTTTGTAACCAGAAAGGAGAGAAGGATGAAAGCAGGTATCAACAGCCTGCAATTTTTGATATATATATATTTGATTCCAGATTTTATTAAGTGTTTCAATTTAGCCTGGCCAAAATATGGCACTTCATTGAAAAGAGTGGAACTGACTCCAAAGATTAATGACAGTAAAATTATCCTAATCTGTCATAAGCTCTGATACAACAGTAAGAGGAAGTAATTTGCTTTAGTAAAAAGCAATGATCACCAAAGCATGAAAATTAACACTCCACAGAGGTAGATATTAAATGAGAAATATTAGCTGCATCAGCACATTGGAGACAATTATAAACTGCAGAGGATTTCTGAGACTGAGAAATACTATATTTATTATGATAAAGTCCATTTTACCACTCAGTAAATGCTCAGTTTGTGATTTTAGTACTGAATTTCTTTCCCCTCACAGGTAACTTGCATTACTGCTTTCCAGAATTTATATCACTTTTGTTTCCTTTATGCATTATTGCTTACTTTATCTCATGGAAACTTATTAATACAGAGAAAGCAAAAAAATCACTGAGTATTACTTTATTTTATTACTTTCTTTGAGCACCCAGACAACACCTGACATGCTTTTGAGAAATTATATTAGTCAAAAAAGGAGTTTTTATCAGTTTCAGTCACTGAGCGTTTATGAACAGATGAGAGCTTCTCTCTCTTTCTTTTTTTTTCTACAAAGAGAAATAAATATGAGAAGCTAAGTAAAAGTACACAGGGAAGATACTTTGGCTTTACATTCTTGTATTACAGAATAAATTCAAGCTGAAGATTTTTATAACCACCAGCACTCATACTGAAAGGTGCTAATGCATCATTATGATCTAGCAGGTTGCTCGCTGTGTTTTACAGCCTTTCACACTACATTAACCTTTTGTACCTCGAGTATTTATGACCTCATAAGTAAGTATTTATCAAACTGAAAGCTCATATACAGCACTGTATTTTAGCTCCCAGTTTTTAGGAACATTTATAATTTCTCTTTGCCTGAATTGAGAATCACTTTGGTTCACAGTTCGTGTTTTTAGCACAGATATTAATGCAAAGTAAAAGCGATTTTCTCACTGTCTGTGGAAATGACACAAAACTGTGAAATGCCTTAAATAAGGTCTCATGCCAATGTAAAAAAAAAACCAACAAAAAACCCAAAACCAAACAAATAAAAAAAAAACTCAAAACCAAAAGCAACAACAGCAAAATCAACAACAAAAAACCAAGAACCAAAAAAACCCAAACCCAAGAACCAAAAAAAACCCAAAAAATAAACAAACAAACAAAGAAACTCACAAAAACCTAAAACAACTTCCCATGCATGTCTTATTCTGAAATAAAATAAGAAATTGTTAGAAAAAGCGAATAGAGATGTTTTGCTTTCTGCAATATTCAACAGTGTATCAGAGCCAAACAACCAGAAATACTCTTGAGAATTGTCACAATTATTTAATTAATAGGTTCCTCACCTAAATGTGCTCTGTATTTAACAAAAAAAAAAAAAAAAAAAAAAAAAAAAAAAAAAAAAAAAAAAAAAAAAAAAAAAAAAAAAAAAGAAATACTCCAAACCCATATTAAAAAAAA
>VZRX01006079.1:161602-193930 GCA_013398075.1 Notiomystis cincta
AGGACCTCTAAGATCACCCAGTCCAACCTCTGACCTGACCAACACCTCCTCATCAACCAAACCCTGGCACTGAGAGCCACCTCCAGGCTTTGTAAAACACCTCCAGGGACAGTGACTCCACCACCTCCCTGGGCAGAAGATTCCAGTGCCCAATCACTCTTTCAGTGAAGAATTTCTTCCTAACATCCAACCTAAACTTCCCCTGGGGCAGCTAAGGCTGTGTCCTCTCATTCTGTCAGTGGTTGCCTGGGAGAAGAGACCAACCTCACCTGGCTACAAGCACCTTTCAGGGAGCTGTAGAGAGTGACAAGGTCATCCCTGAGCCTCCTTTTTCCAGGCTAAACAACCCCAGCTCCCTCAGCCATTCCTTGTGCTCCAGCCCCTTCACCAGCCTTGTTGCCTTCTGGATGCTTTCAAGAATCTCAATGTCCTTCCTGGCCTGAGGGGCCCAGAACTGGACACAGGACTCAAAGGTTTGGCCTCACCAGTGTGCAGCACAGAGAAGAATCCCTGCCCTGGTCCTGCTGGCCACACCATTCCTGATCCATTGGCATTCTTGGCCACCTGGGCACAGCTGGCTCCTGTCCAGCCTGCTGTCCATCAGTGCCCCCAGGTCCCTTCCTGCCTGGGCACTGTCCACAGCCTTAGCCTTGGTCCTAAAATTAAGAGCCAGACATGATTAAGGGAAAAAGGGTTTTTACTTGGGTATTGAATAAGGATCTTTGTGGTGCAACACTTCACCGAGCTGGAATACACCAAAATGCACACACACAGGGTAGATCACATATATAACTTTATAGACATTGCAAATCAGCATATTTAACAAAGATGCCCCAATGGGAGGTTTGAATGCATAGTATGATGTCCCCCTACCCTGAAGTATTCTCCCAAAATGGGCCCAAGCCCAGTCTGCAGGAGGTATTCCAGAGGGGACCGTGGTTTCTCAAGACACCATAAGGCTCTCTGGCCTCCAACAGTGAGGCCTTCAGCACGTCTGGTCTGCTGGCCTAGCAGAACTCCAGGACTAGATAAAGTTATCAGACTTGGGGAATTATAAATCAGAGTTACCAGACTTAAACAATTACAAATATGCATGCTAAGGGCACTGGGAATACATAAAAAGTATATTAAAAAAGGCAAAAAGTCATCATGGCATCAAAAACATCACCCGCTCATGAGGATCAAACAATGGCCATGCATTAAAAATGATTCTGTGTCTATACTGCCAATAAATTTACTCCTCCAATCACATTAATTGTGATGCATTTTGAGATCAACACTTCAAGGGATTACTATAAAATGAAAGTTTTTCAATTTGCTCAAAATCTACTTTTATATCCCATTTTAATTTCTCTTTTACATCCTTTACTTTTCAATACAAGCTATTTTGTTTTCCCAAATACTCTGTCTTGAAGACATTCTGTATTTAAAAAGAGGTCAAAAGTGGCATTCATATATAAACAACCAAGCTCCATTATTGCTGCTGCTCCAGCTTGGGATAGTTTTGCCACCTGTCCCTGTCAGATTTATTTAAAGAAAAAAAGGAAGCTTATGTATGAGAACAAGGAAATACAAATATTCAGAGGTGAAACTTGGCATCTGTTTCATTAAATCTGGCAACACTGTAATTGTAAACTATGCAGGAAAGGAAATGGGGTGGAATGTGTCCATGAGAAACCATATTTCTCAGCACAATAAATATTTCCATCTCTCTAAAACCAAAAGAATAAGGACTCTAGCCAGACAGGCAACAGAAGTACTACATTTTCAAGTAAATGCATAAGTTTAAAGCAAATCTCTCTGGCCAAAACTACAAATTTTTCCTCTAAGTAAAAATCCACAAGATTTCTCTTTGAGTATCTTCTAGCTTTAAGATTAATATGTGCAAATACTTTAAATAAATTGACATTTTATAACCACATTTTTGGCGACAAATCTCTTTAAACAATAGCAGCAATAATATCTTTTGTACTATCAACATATTAACAAATAAATCACATCTTTACAAAAAGCAAAATTAGGTGCCCCAGCATTGTTATAATGTGAAAAAATAGTGAATTTTTGAGTTTTTTAGATCTCTCTTTTCTCACATATTATGTTGTTATAACCCCTAAGATCTTTTTTTAACTTCAGCTTCCACTGGAGGAGCTTCATCTGCAAACACTAATTAGCACAGGCAGGCTCAGATCTTCCTGGCTAGCTGGGTGATCGTGCCTGCAATATGTTGCAGCCTTGGTACACATCTTGTTTTCAAATCAAATATTTAGATACTGCTCTGGAACAGCTGGAACTTATGTGAATCCTTATGAAATTAAATACTTGACATCTTTTGACGTGCTTTTTATAACAGCAACAAAAAAAACCCACAGAAACAGAAAAGACTTGATTGTAATAATGCTCTGCTGTTCTGATTGAATCAGAAGGCAGTCTGCTGCTTTTTTTAATTGTTTATAAATCAGAGAATAAAGGAAAAGTATTTGAATTACAATCCAAAGCAAGAAAAGCACAGCAGGAGAAACCCTCCACTCCTCCTTTGGAAGGGATAAGGAAGCTGGGAGGCAGTGCCAGTCTTATCCCAGAGTGTGCAGCCCATCAGTTGATAAAGACTGAGATGTCCTCAGTGGCAAACAACCTGCTGCTCTGCTAGAGAGAGAGTTTCATGTTCTCACACCTGGAGGCAGGTGAGGAGCTGCCACACAGGTGCCTCTTCAGCCCCTCCTCTCAGAGCATTTTTGCAGAGCTGGTTCTGTGGCAGGGAAGGAGCACGGACACATCCTGCTCCCACGTGCAGGTGAGTGTTCAGTGGGCATCTCATTTGTGCTCTGGGGTAAACTGAGGATATTTCAGAGGCAGTGGCAACCTCCCAGCTAGGGAAGAGACCAGAGGCAGTGGCAGCTGCTTTGGTACGTGAGATTTAAAGAAGTCTCTGCTGGAAAACCAAAGCCCCTTTGAGCAAGAACAGCAGAAGACCTAAGGGATCTCTCTTAAAAAGCTGTTGGGAAGTTTTTCTAAATCAAAAAAGGCAGCACAATATGCTGATGCTTCAACACAACTACGTGGGATATCAGCTGAAAAAAGCATCTAGAACCAGCAAGCTGCTGCAATTTAGATATAAAAATACCAAAGAATTAATGTATGTTCTTCACAGCAACTATGTGTTACCTCCTGAGAGTCCATATTTTCTCCATGCCACATTAAAAATCAGTGGTACCTCCTATAGGGGAGGAGGAAATGAAAGCAAGCTTGTAGATAACACTGGAATGAGCAAAAACTGGTAAGAGGCAGAAAAAAGAGACAAAGCATATACATTAAAAAACAACATAAATGGCAAACAAAAAAAGACTGTAAAAAAGGAGTAGTGTTGTAGAGAAGAAAAGGAAGATAAGACAAGGAAAATGCACACAAAGATTAAAAGCAGGCAAGAAGCAAGCAAAGGAAGAGGACATTTTTGCAATTATTTTTTAAAAATTAGCCATTATTTTCTATTTGTATATAAAAAACCTCCCAATATGTTAAGGAGGTCAGACATGGCCAACCCACCACAGTGTGTCACAGTTTTGTAAAGAAATTGCCATACACATGTAGGATTAATTCAAGACAGAAAAGATCAGGTTACGTTCTTATCCCTTCTTCTGGAATTTCTACAATTAATTAATAAATCAGTGGCCAATTTAAAATGACCAACCAATTCTTTCTGCCTATCTCAGAAAGACCAAACACAGAGTGATGTGCATGGCAGAGCATTAGCTCAGTCTAATTCTTTCTCCAGCAGAGTCTGAAAAGAAGAACTTCTCACCCTTCCCTGAATGCAGATCTCGTGAATAAGAACATTTTCCTCTGTCTGCTGCTGCCTGCAATGTCTCTCTCAGCCTGTCAAGCCACTGGTAGAGCATAAAGCAGCTCCCAGCCTACAGATGGATTCACCTGCTCGTGGGTTAAGCCAAGACAGAGGGACACGCCTCGTTACTGCCTAAGACTGATGGATAGCAAAGTGAAATGCTGGAATCGAGCCACTCTTTCACACTGACCCTAGAAAGGAACAAATTAAGCAGGGAGAAGTGGTAAGCAAGCCCACACATGAGTAAGGTTTAATTAAAGTAATTCTGTGGGTGGCTGGGTGTGTGGGAAAGCTGAAGAGAGAGAGATGTGTGGGAGAGGAATGGAAACTTGAGAGTATAAACAGGATTAAAAAAAAGTATTTTCAGGGTTGGGGGGTAATAACCCACTAAGCCATCCTTAGCTGAGACCCACGTGTAGTCATGCAGCAGAGTAAGTTTAGCTCCAGGCACATGAACAGAAATTCAGCCTCATGATTTCAGGAGGAAGAGAGGAGGCCTCTCTGTGTGATCAGCAGAGCTTTCACCTGCCAACTTTGGCACTTGTGCAGCCACCTGTGCTACCTGACCACTCTGAGCTCTCCAATGGAGAGGCACTTTCCTGCAAGTAGGGGTAAAGATTTTGCTGGATTACCAAGAAGTTACAAATTTATTCTCATGCCACTGCACAAGGCACTCCAAGCAAGACACAAGTTTACACTGCAATTACAAAGAGCTGGTGAATGGAGGAATCAACAACTTCTGATAAAGTTGCAAGCCATTAACAATCAATTATGTCAATTACAAGAGAATGGAAAACATCATTGGTTTTACCTAACCTGACACAGCCACTCATGCATTAAGTGAAAATGAGCTAATTTTCACCAAAAAAAAAAAAAATCCCCCCAACAGGATCAATTTCAATTACCAAAATGAGCTAATTTTCACCAAAAAATTCCTCCCACAAGGATCAATTTCAATTACCGTGTTGTAACACAGAGCAAAGATGCAGAAGGTCAAATAAAAAAGAAGTTGAAATTGGCTATTTCATCACACCAAAGTCCCCTTTGAAATTTCTGCCCAGTGTATTCAGCAAAATGTGCAACGGTGTTTTTTTTCTCAGGACATATGAGCCCAAAGCACAGCCAAAGCATTTGCATGCCATGGCTACTTAGAGTGCACAGAGAGAAGAAAAAGTCAATAATGTAACATGCAAAATAATTGGTATGGGGAAGGAAAGAGCCCAAGAGACAACACGAAGTACAAGAAAACTTAAAAAACCAGTATTAGCTTGGCTCTTTCAGGGACAAGCAGGAAGAAAACCTTAAATTGTTTAATTGGTCAATTAAACGTGACAGATTAGAAATTAATTGCTAATGTTTTCTAGAAGAAACTTTTCAAATTGCAGCGATACAACCATCTCTGGTTGACAATGTGATTGGAAAATCACATTTTCCAATGTGATTGGAAAAACCTCTGCAATGTTCTGTGCTTCAAATCTGCCTCAGAGCTGGCTGGATTACCTGCTGAAGTGATCTAGGAACTGTTAGTGTGCCCTGTGAAGAACATTCAGAAGGGTAATCAATGGCATTCAGCTAATTTGTTTGAGCAAACATGACTGAAGATGAGAGAGCATAATTGTTCTCTTTATCCTTGTTGGTGGGGGTTTTTTTTTGGTTTTCTGGAGGAGCTTCAGCTTTAACATTTCACCAAGTTCAAGCACGCAAAAACGAGGGAAGGAAGTCAAAATCACAATGCCTAAAAAACCCCACACATCCAGAAAAATCATTTTTCTGTCTTCTATTTCAACATCATATTTTGAACCTTTCCTTGCTATGAGAATCAAAAGGTAAAAGAAACTGAGGTGATACCTAAATCACAAAGATGAGGCACTGAGATCTCAGAAAGCCCAGACGCTCCTGTGCAGTCAGCTGGCAGGGTAAGGCTGCTGTCCTCACACCTCATACCCACTCACACAATCACAAAGCCCGAGTTCACTCCGAGCACAGGAAAAAGAGGGTGGTTATTTATCTTCTTCCCAGCCAAAACAAGGAAACACAAACAGGCACTCCATAAACAGCATCGTAGGGAACAGGCAGTGTCAGGTTCTGTGTATCCTCGAGCAGAATCTATTTTAGAGCTGCACTGACAGGCAGAGGGGCTGAAGTGAGCAGCGTGTTCCTGCTATTCCTTAGCATAAGCAAAGGAGCACACGTGGGGCACAGTTGCAAAGCTGGCATGCAGGGCTCTCAGCAAGGAAGCCTCTTAGAAGCAATAATGCCTATGATCACAAGTCATTACTGTGCCTCACCACCCCAGCACAGCATTATGTTATCTATTTGGGATGTCAGATTTGATCTCTTCACTATGGAGTAGGAGCTGGACTGGGTTCCTTGCTTCTGCAGCTCTGAAGCACTCAGGGTCTCGAAATAAGCTCCTTGAAATATTTCCTTCAAGTAGCAGTTGGGACCAGATATAATAGGTAGTATAAATGAAATAGCACACCATGCTGGTACAATAGCCTGCGCCAGCAGGGTATGATTTAGATGAATAAACACTGCTGTAAGAGTTGTCAAAGCATTATCAGCTATCTAGCATACTGGTGGCAAACATCTAGAGACAAAAATGTGGCAGTGAAATAGAATAAAAACTGGGTCATTTATACCAGTTGGCAATAAAAGTGTCCATGGGGGGATCTGACTTGCAAGACAGTCACTTTGTGGTGAAAATTCCAGTTCCTTCACATGGGGAGCACAGTGCCATCCTTCAGAGAAGGGACTGGCGTGGCTTTCTGCCCTGGAGCTCTGCTCTGCTCCTTGCCAGCCAGAATTACAGAGAAGTGAGCGAGCCACTCCTTCCCAAGCCACAGGAGACAGCTCCAGGTACCCTGAGGAAACCTCTCAGGCAAGAGCTGAACACTCAGACGGGGTAAGAGGGGCTGGGCTGGGCAGCACTGAGCAGTGCCCCTCTCTCTGCAGACACGTTGGACTCCCAAACAAGCTGAGCCTGGAGCTCATTCCAGAGACCTTGGGCTTGGGGACACTGCTGCTGCCTGACAGCTGCTGTCACAGCAGCTGATGGGCACCTGCACACCAGGGAGGAGACACACTGCTGCATGGGCAGCAGAACTGCAGCGAGCAGCTAATGCAGCACACCCCAGGAGATGGAGAGGTCATGAGTGAAACAGCAGGAGAGAAGGAGGAGATGAACCAAGGGGGAAAAGAAAAACTGGGGAGGGAAAGGAAATGACTTATGGGTATAACTTAGATAAAGTAGGAAAAAGAACTAGTAAAAACAAGAAATATGCTGCAGAAAACTGCAGTAATAATCTACTCACCTGCAGGCTTAGACAACTCACTAAAGCTCTTTAAATGTGTCCTACTTCCAGCTTTCTTACCCAAATTAATAGGCACAACACAGTAATTGGTACACTAAACCCCCCAAAATGTCAGCAAAGGTTGTGCATATCTCACTTCCCCAAAACAGCAAAGTTCAACAAGGCAAATAATTTTGCAGTCCAGAGCATCACTAAGCCTTCACAAACCCTCAGATGAAGAGATGGGCCTCTGCAACATGACTTAAAAAGGCACAAACCTGGACAAAATAACTCCAAGAAAAGAAAACATCAAACTTAAAGGCCATTAGATCCCAAAGAATTTACAACATCCCAAGGTAAAGCAGGGCAGATGGAACAACAGACATAATATCTAATATACCAATTATTTTCACACAGAAGTATCAGGTTCAGTGGATGTTACAAGAGGAATTTTGGTAGTAACCAAGCTGAAATTTAGTCCTAACAGGGAAGTTAGGAGGAAAATACCTTATCATGTTCCCAGGCCAGAGACAACCACACCTCTGCACTGCAGCCCCTAATGCCATGCTGGGTGCTGATGCTGAACACCTCAGACACCAAAGCAGCCTGCATGGATCACTCCCCCAAGTAACCTGCCTCTTCCCTCAAGATCTCCCATCCAAACACACAACTTCTCACACAGCTTTTCAGCTTCTGAAGCCTGGTGAAGTCTCAGTCCAAAACAGAAAGCCTGCACAATGATCTCAAGTTTTATGCAAAAGCAGAATTAAGTTTAAAGCAGCACATTTTTATAAATACACATAAACCACAGAGCATTACTGCAACCTCAGCTCTTAGCACACCATGAGTTACTTCCATTATTAGTATAAAACACTTAGAACAGGAAACACTAGAGAAACCTTTACTTTACTATTTACTATTATCTGCTCCCTTGCACATGGCCACATAATGCTCTTTTTATTTACACAAACATCTCCTGCTGTCATCAACAGAAGCTGTGCAGGAAAACCACAGGCAAAAACTGAACCAATTTTACACAGAACTGTTTATGTACAATGCATTTTCATCTGTATATGTACACAGGTAAAGGGTCATTCCATAAAAGGATTAAATGTCTTACTTAAAAATAGTTTAACACACATAACTAGTTAATGTAACACTGTGAACCACTCTACAAAATCATCAGACATGTTACTGTTGGCGTAACTTTGTGACATACTTTTCATTGATCCAACCTGTTAGGAAGAAACCATTTACTGTTTTTGTTAATGCCTTAAAGCATGCTTGATGCTATGCAACTCCAAAAGTCTACCAGCACTTAAAGAACCCACTGCTGGCTGATTACTGATTCTGCATATACTCAGATGTACTTCATCCCTACTCCAAGTTAACAAACATATGGATCCAAACAGATGAAAACCAGAGAAGATTCAAAGTAACTTTTATTTTATTACCTACGAATGATTTTATATTATTTCAGTCTTTAATCATTTCCTACCCTTTCATCCTGTCCCTCTTCTCCTGTTCCACAGCATCACAAGGAGAGTTAGCAATCCCTGCACAGCTCGTTCCAGCACTTACCCTGACAGAATAAAGTGTTACACTGCTTTACCTAAAGAGATTAAACCTGGCCACTGAGAAAGACACTTTCTGCAAGTGCAAGAGCGTGTCTGAGAGTACCTGAAGTACTTTTGATGTGAATTGCAAGAGCCCTCTGTAGGAAATTTCAGGTCTGCAATAAAAGTGATGATTGGAATTTAGTTCGGTTTGAGGCAAACCGGGATCCTGGCAGTGGATCTGGCCAGGCCGGGCTCACACCCTGTGCTGCAGTTAAGGATTCAAGGGAAGTTGCACAGAACCAGTTTATTTTTATTATTTCTGTCTTTATTGGGGTTTATGTGGCACTAGACCCAGTGTGAGCTCCAGCTTCAGTGTGTGATGCTTTCAGAGAAGAAGAAAGAAACCGGGACACTCTGAGAGAGCCCGGGATGAATCTCACCTCAGCATGGATTCAGTCCTCCATGGAGGAGATCAAGTCACTTCTGGCAGTAATCCTGCACTTTAGACAATTGCCCTGCAGTGTTTTAGGTTCACATTTTAAAATGTTAAGATCCATTTTTAGTGGAGTGTCCAACTTCACATGCACACAAATCTGGGAAATTCAAAAACTGGTCTTGCCTCCCCCAGCTTGTCTGATCTACATGAATCACAGCAATATTCTCTTGTGAATGACTGGCCAATTGATTATTCTTCTTTCAAATACTGTCATAAACAGCTTCCTGAAAGGAAACGTAGTAAAAACGTTGGGACCTACCAAACAAATGCCACTATGTCCCCACATCAACTCCACTTAAAACTCTTCTGCTGGAAATCAACAATTCTCAAAGCTAGCAGGAATTAGAAAGAAACATAATTTTTCTCCTTCAACAATAAAGACCACATGGAGGTACCATGTTGATATAGTGCTATTGAAGCTCTCTTTCATAATAAAATCTTATATTGTTAAACCTACAGAGAGATGTAGACAGCTGGACCTTCATAATGTTACAGAGTCCATGTTAAATCTGCCTATATCTATTTATAAAATCTGCATAGATCTATTTATAAAGTCTCCACAGCTTGCCAAGAGCAATGGCTAATGACACCCAGAATAACAGATTTTAAACCTAGGTACCTGTAATTAAATTGTGCAAACAATCTTTGTCTGTGCATTTGTAAACCTGGCTGGTGAGCAATGTGTTAAATGTCAGTGCAGATCCACAGATGAACACACTTCTTGGAAACCTTTTCACTGCACTGTTCTTGAGGAAGAGCATCTACAACCTTCAATATAACATTGCAATTTAGAAAAAAAAGAAAAATCTTTTTAAGAACCAAACCAAACTAAAAGTTTCTTGAATAGACCCTAAAGTCAAAAGGAAGGAAATCTAATTCTTTATAAACAGCATGGGAGCTACTTCAAAATGTTCTGTCCATTCCTCTGTAAGAATGCAAGGAAAGGATCCACAATAAAAAGAGCAAATAACTATACCATATTCCCTGAATATAACGGGTTAGTGGAATTGAAGTGTTATCCTGCAGAGAATGGAAATTCACTCCAAGGGGAAACAGAAGGGAAAAGGTGTCTGACAGGTAAAATACGAGTTGGATATTAGGGAGGCAAAAAGCAAGTAAGAGCAGATAGCAAAGGACACAAAACCAAATAACAATAAAGCCTATTTGCATATCAGAAGCAGGAAACTTTGCAGGGAATCATTGGATTTGCCAGAGCTGGGATTGAATAGAGCACTTGAAGGAGATAAGGGCATTGCAGACAATCCAAACTATGTCTTTTCACCAGCCTCTGCAATGGAAAATGTTGGGAAAACACATCCCTGACTTGTCTGATAAAGTGACTGACATTTCTTCAAACTGAAAAATCAAAACGGGGTGAGGAAACACAATCAATTGAAAGCAATAAATGATGAGGGATGAGCTCCTGTCCCACTCCCATCGACGGGGCTTTTACCATTGATTTCAGCACTGTCAGTATTTTACTTCAGGACTGAACAGAAATGGTTTCAAAACATGAAAAGGCTGAGCTGGGCATCACAGTGGATTGTTCAGGGTGCAGCAGTGGTCACAAAACCCAAGTAAAACCGGAGAATGTAAAAAGAACAAAAAAGGGACAGTAGGAAAGACTGTCTTTCTAGTCAATATCCAATCTCTTCTGGACCATCTATTCAGCTTAGGATTCCTGATCTAAACCAGTGACAGTGGCATTTGACAAGAGTTGGACAACAATCAAAAATTATTATGGAAGCAAATTTTAAAAGCTGGAAAGAACCAGGAATTTAACTTAACAAAGAAATGGATGGATAAGAGGGGGGACAGGAGAGCTGCAAAGAATACTGTGAGATACCAGCAAAGAGGATGCTCTTCAATTTAAACTTTCTCCCAGTACTGGAGAAAAGGACAACTCAGGACAATAAAAAGTTACCAAGTTAAAAATAAAAAGACCAAAACATTTTACTGCATAAACCACAAAAACGTGTAATTAATTCACAAGGATTTCTCCACCGTAATAGCAAGGAATATTCTTTGGTGCCTTTGCTATTGCTTTACCTTCTTGCTCAACCCACATAAAGAAAAAAGTGGCATGGCAATAAACATAAATTTCAGAGCTCATTTAAGAGAATGTGTTTTCCCTTTGCTCTTGCCCTAATGCATGAAACCTTTTAGGCTGGGCATGAGCCAGGAAGGAAGGGGAGGTAAGCTGAGGCAAGGATGAGGACAGCCAGGAGAGATGGTGCAGGCACTGCCTGTTCTGTGTTCCATCCTGCACATGTAACACAGGGGATTGGCTGATGGCTCAGAAATCTGCCAGCTCCTGGCACTGGATATATTGGGTCCCACTCTAGAATTAAGACAGAAACACTAAACTATCAATGTGTGAAATTTGTGACTTAAATTACAAGGTAGAGCCATCCAAGGAGTCTCTTGCATAATTCATGACACTTCAGAACTTCACATATAAATCAAATAGAAGGAAAGTCTATCATTTCTGCTCTGTTTAGCACAGATCCACACACAACTTGGGTAATGGCTGCACAAACAAGCTCTCTAGAAAAAGCAATATTGCAGACATGCTCTTCACAACACTAACTCACACAGTAAATTTTGTACAGGATCATTCAATTAATACTTTTATTAAAACTGCTTGTGTCAAAAACACAGAGGTCATTAAAAATAATCAAATGAGTCTGGTTTGGGTTTTTTGGTTGCTTTCTTTGGCCCTGCAAATGAATGCCTACAAACACTCATTTGCAATGTTTTTCCATATTGGACTTAATTAAAATTTATGCTGTGATTCATGAGCTGGCGATTAATCATTTTGTCTAACACTGCTGAAAATGAAACTCCAGCTTCTACAAAGCTCCAACACTCACTAAGAAAACCACAGTGAAAACACATTCTCCAGGCTCAACAGCAAACTCTGACAGACTTCCAACCTTACCGCGGCGAGCGAGCCCAACGCGCCGCAGGAAGAGACGCTACTGACAAACACACAGCAAACACAGGGCTGGAGAAAGAGCAGTAACCTTGACTTACTGTGGCTGTGCCGGAGACAGTTTGTGCATTTGTGTCAGCTGCACTCTGTTCAGAGTGTGTCTGAGCAGGAGGGTACATGTTTAACGTGTGCTCTGGAACAGTGGTTTGGCCTGTGTAGTCTGGAGCTGGATGCGGATGTGGGGCTGTGTATTCTGCAGGGATACCGTTCTGAGGTGGAGCGAACTGGGCTGAGGCATAAGGCTGTGCCATTGTGTCAGGAGGTGCTGTAGCTTCCTGATTACCCTGTGAAAATCAAAGGGAAAAAAATAATAATAAAAGAGGGAAGAAACGTGGCGCGAGATAAAATAAGCGAAGGTCCTGCACCCGTAACGCAGAGAGCGAGGAGAGCACCCTGGCCTGAAAAGGGCACAGTGCTTGTTTCTTTTGGAGAATATTTCTTATCTGTATTAAATGCTTTTTGCCAGCCCTATTAAATATGACTATAATTAGACAAACAAAGCTGCTGCTTGCTGGATAATTGTAGGCTATTCTTAAAGTGGGAAAGGTCAGTGAAATCTGCCTGCACTAATGATGCCTCAGCTCGGGCACACAGAGGCACAAAGGCAGTTTATTCCAAAGGCTCCTGAGCATAACTGCCAGCTCAGAGCTCTGCTGACCTCAGCCCCCAGTCTCTGATCACTCTGACTTACCATTTGCAGAACACAATACAGGCACCCTACACACAGGGCAGGATTTGGGGGCATACTGTTATCAAACACTAAAAATACTGATGTGAAATAATGCCCTGAGATACTCAGAGTACTTTGAGGTAGGCTGCATTGAGCAACTGCATGCCACAAATATATACAAAATAATAATGAGATCCAGTCAAAAAAATAAATATTTGAATCCAAAAATGCATCAGTTCAAAATCTTAAATAACATAAAAGAAGAGTTTTATGTCGAAAGAAATAAATTTAAGAACTTTAAAGGTTCTACATCTGAAGACAGCAGTATTGTTAGCCCATAGCATTAAAAACACTATCCTCATGTCTTTATAGAGTGTTCCATATTTCCATTTGATATAATAAAGAATAGCTGAACCTGTTAATTTATCAATTAGAAAACATGTGACTAAATGCTTTGCTCACACCAAAAAGCAATAATTCTAGAGAAGGAAATGTACACTACACTCTTTCTGAACCTATATAAAAAAGGTCCAAAATGGGATTTTGTCTGAGACATCATTAGAGGCCATTAGTGCAGGGACTAACTCAACTTAGATAAAGTAATTTACAAGATAAAATTATCCCTCTAAATAGTAAACAATGTAAAAATGCACAGCTAAAATTTAATTATCTTTTGAGCTACTCTATCATTCTCCCACCAAAGCATGTACAAGTACCTGCACAAGACGATTGCAGGAATTTTATTTGTACCCACCAACCCTAGATTTCCTAATTTTAAAATAGGCTGGATGAATAAAAGACATTCTTCTGCATTTTGTACTTAAGGGCATTTCCAGACAATTTCAACTAGTTCAGACATCAGTTCTCTGACCTGAACTCATCCTAAACTCAAGGGTGTTTAAGAACTCACACAGGAGTAAGTCTTGGTACTTGACAGGCTTAAAAGAGAAAACTGAATTTCCCTTTGTAAAAGGCACTCAGTGTGTCCTAAAAGATTAGAACTTTATATCAGCAATCAAATCCTGTCTAATTTCAATCCCATCTTTGTGCTGCTTTAGTGCACAGCCTTGAGCAGGTGGTTTCCACTGCTTCATTCACCATCTTTAGCTCAGAACCAGTGTCATTTACTGACTTCACAGGGTTAATCACTATGGTTTGTTTGCATATCTACAAACATTGCAAGATTAATGCTGCACTGAAACTGGCCCTGCTAAATTTCTGTGGAGATTAAAAACTCTTGCAAATGTGTACTTTTACCCTCTAATACTACAACGGTCAACTTCCTTTCTTATTTCTTTTACCTAGTATTTTCACTAGTTTAAAAAAAAAACAATCCAGATGAAGCAAAACCCAGGAATGACTGGATTACACCAGAGACATTCATTAAATGTTAAAGAAGTATTTTTAAAACTTGTGTGGGAGGCAGCCGGCCTTAAATTTTTTAATCAGCTGTTTCAGGAGGGACTTGAGCAAGAGGTAAGAATGAACAAAAGCAACTGCAGGTTCTGCCTCTGTAAGCATTTTGTGCTGGTTTGGGAGCACAGGAGCTGGCTAGTGCTGGTCCTGAAGCTGCTCCTTCCTGCCACTCTGGAGCCAGCAGCTGCTTGCAAAGGAACCGCAGAGGCAGCAGAGGGACCCGGGGCTGATGTCCAGGTGCCTTCGATCGGAAGCGTTTGGTACCATCTCCAGTCCTAAACCAGATGTTGCTGAGACCCCTGCTGCTTCTCATTAACCTTGACAGCAGTTCCACGAGGACCCTAATTAATATTCAAAGCATCCACACCTAGCACTAATTACAGCTCATATTTAATTAAGAGAGTTGAACTTTTCTATTATTTTTACCAGCGACTCCAAACTTTTTAGATTTATCACAAAATGGCAAATTGTGCTGGCAATTTCAGAACCTCCACAATGCTGAGGCTCTTCCACCTCTTTCATTAGACTTGTTCAGCTGAGGTCTGGCTCATTTATTTATACCTGAGACTCCATTAATAAGTAAATAATGAAAAGTTAGGGATTTGTCTCTCTTTTTTTTTTTACTAACTTGTACGTATTCAGAGATTTACAGCCTTGCCATTAAAGAAACCAACTCCACTATGCTTACAGCAGAAAAGTGACACACAAGATTATCAGTGCAAGCTCTGCAGGTTCATTAAATTGTTGGAAAACAGGGGACATTAAAGAAATTAAACTTTCACATTCTACTGCAGGCCCTAAGTTTAAAATGATAGTGACAATAAATCTGAGATGTTCATCCCTTAAAATAAGTGACTACTGAAGCCTTTCCTAACCTTTAAAATTAGTGTGAATTTACTATTCATAATTAATTCAACACACACGTTATTACAATGTAATATAAAAGCATGTGAGTGTAAACAAGTTCTTTACTATTTACTTGGCTAATAATAGCCAAAGCTTATTGTTCAAAATATTAATTTATACCAAGAACAATGAATTGTCAGCTACCACACATTTGTATACACGTGTGGTTGATGGACACCCCAGACTACCCAACAGCCACATACACTTGAACAGATTTTAAAGAACCAGAAATTCTTTAAATAGAATCACCTCAAATGTTTCTTTATCCTGCTCTTTAAAATACAGTGAACTGAAATGAATAGAAGAAATAATAAATTCTAATGCAGTAAGTTGAAAATATGAAATGCACCAGGAAACTCAGGTATTAGAGTAATTTCAAAGCTGTGTATGACAGTGCACAGGCACAGCTCAATACCACCTAGGCAGGAAAGGCTAAACAGAAGTTGTCCCTTCAGACTCAGCTCCAAGTATCTTTAAGATTAAATGACCCCTTAATGCTCACTTTGTGCATGGTTTTTTGAAAAAGTGGTTGTTGGCAACAGCAAGGAGAACAAAGGATGGCAGACAGTCAGGCTCTGCTAAATGTTCTGGCCTGAGCCTTAATGAAAACCACATTTCAACTGAAAAATATGCTTTACGTGGCAGTGTATAAAATCAAATTTATTGCTTTCTGGTTAAATGTTGAACTCTAAAGAACCAAGGAAAAAAAAGGATTCCAACAATGTAGGTAAGTGAAGGCTCTCCTATTTCATCCATATTACTCCATTTGAAGAAAAGCTTAGAATCTAAACTGCTCCTACTATTTCAGATGCCTTTTCAGCATCTCCTGCTCTGAAAGGATTTCATAATTAAGAAATGTATAAAAAGTGTCAAAACATAATAAAGCAAGCTTGTTATGTTTGTACACAAAGGAGAGAGCACAGAAAACATTACTTATGCAGTGTTCCTTTTAAAAAAAAAAAAACACATTTGCAGCATAAAAATGTATTCAATGAAAACCTTTCTGCTTGCCCGCGTTTTGAAGTCGAGCTCACAGTTTATTGTTTGTTTTGCTCTATTTTCCGTTTGGTGCATTTTGTTTCTTTGGCAAGAGATATTTCACATTTAGAGAAAGCCTCCTGTACTGTAGTTAAATGAGCCAAACTGCAGCGTATCCTCGGGGCAGGGAAACAAAGAGGGAAAATGCAACATTTCTCTGCAAACGTGCTGGTTCTGAGAAGAGCTCAGTTCCACCCATCCAGCACATGATCTCACAGCCTCAGAGTCAGCAACAGAGCACGGGCTACAAGTCTTGCATGCAGCGGTGCAGCTGGCTACAAGAACTGCCCTGGCCTGACTAAAAATCCCAGAGTTTCAAGTGAAAATAGAAGTGAAAATACCTGCTGTACCATGGTGCTGCCTCTACTCTCCATAGACTTGGCAGCTGCTCTGCTCCCGGGCCACGCAGCATCTGCGCCAGGGGAGCAGCAGCGCTGGCCGGGCCGGGTGGGCGAGGCAGGGCGTGCAGAGGAGGGGTGCCCGGGCTGCTGAGGGAGGGCAGCTGATGCAGGGCTCGCTGACCTCCCTCTCAACATCTGACTGCTCCCAAAACCTGATCCAGATGGGGCTCCTTGGCTGCCGGGCCTCGCCCCATCAATCACAGCAGGCCACTCCTCTGGCTCCCGCTACTGCTGGTGGAGCGCACCGCTGAGCAGATGATTGCACAGAGGAGCAGGAAAAGCACAGCCTGACTTCATTAATAGTGCTCAAAAAACGCTGCAAACACGACTATGGAAGCTGCCAGAAGCTGAAGGTTTCTGCTTTAAAATTAGCAGAGCTCTGTTCGAAGTTCCAACCACCCTGACCTTCCAGGGCTCTGGCTTGGTGACAGCTGTGATGGCCACTTGCACACGTGCATTTCTGTGGGATTCATCCCTCCTCCAGAGCTAATTCCAATAAGGTTCCTATTTTTAAATTGCTGAACACCACAAGCAAACTGTCGATACTGAACGAGCCTGGTTTAGATTAAATGTACTTTATCCTTCCATTCAAATGAAATATTGTTTCCTTTTTTGTTTCATTTCATGACATCCCTCTTGCTTAGCAGGGGAAATATTTCAGAAATGATTCCAAGGTTTAGTTCTGTGAGGCACTTTAAGCAACCTAATGCTTCACTGTTAAAGGAACTATCCTAGATGCTCTAGAGATAGCTTCAAAATGATTGAACTTCTATCTAAAGAAATGAAGAAAAGAATAAAAAAAAAACCTTAAAAGATTCAGACAGCCCCAAGAATACACATTTATTGCCACTCTGCAGACTGCCTACAGACATTAGGGTTCAGAAGCAGGGCAGACACGTAACACTGGAATTATTCTAACAAACCTTTCAATTCTAAGGGGTGGGCAAAGCAACAGTCATCAATTCATCATTAAACTTATATTCCAACTGAAATACATTGGAGTTCTTTAAAGTGGCAGTGTAATTCTTCCAGATTTGTTGCTGGCACTCCCCAATTAATGATAATAAAAGCAGCCACTTCAGATTTTTCAGAAGGAATCAGACATCCAACCACACTGGACCAATAATCACAACTGACTGACTCGGAGAGCTTTCTCTGTTGTAGCTTAATTATCTGACCAGGTCACTTGACTCGCATCATTTGCTTCTGCAATCACACAAAATGAATTCTCCAGCCACCTCTCTTTTTTGGAAGGTTCAGGACAAAGCCAAATTCAGTTTTCCAAAGTAAGAAAGATAATGCAGAATAACTTTTTTTCAGAAAGCATGGGGAGAAAGATAACAGTACACAAGCAAAATACAATTTCTTTACTACCTTAGCAGAGAAGTACCGTTTCTTTTCTCCCAGTGCAGAGGAACATTTGCTTTTGGTCTGTTTTACATATAACATATTGAATTCCAAAAAAAGTCTGTGTCCTCGCTACTGCAGTGAATGTTTGATAATGACATGTTCACTTTGTGTCAGTGCCTGAGGTGTGGAACAGACCAGCAACTGAAACACCCCTACAGCCTGCAAAGGGCTGCTGAAAGCAGCAAACAACTTGCCACAACTTAGTCTGAATTCCTGCCTGAGTTCAGGAGCACATAACACCATGGAGACACCAACACTCAGAGGAAGCCTCCCCTCCAACCCCTTCACTCGTTCCAGCTGCTCACACCTTCGGCTGCCTTTAGGATGCTGCCATTTCTGACCAGAGCCTTCCTTATCCTACATGGCAATTTCCTTATCCTACATGGCAATTTCCTTATCCTACATGGCAATTTCCTTATCCTACATGGCATTCTTTCCCCTGCTATTTCTAACAGCCTGAGTGGACATGACTCTGCCACACTGATTTGTTTTGCTTCCAAATTAACACGTATATCTTTCTTTTTAAGTTTTCTCCAACTTTGACCCTTAATGTCATTTCAGTTGCAGCTCAACTCTGTATTCCACAACCAGTGCTTCCCTTGGAAAAATTTTTACATCACATTTGAAAAACACAACTTTCCAAAATGGCCTTAAGAGCCACCTAGCAAGACACTCTGAAGAACTTGGGTTCATCTACAATGAAAATTGATTCTTATCAGATTTTTTTTTTTTTTTAAGTATAAAAGTCAGTATAGAAAACTCCACCTCATTTGTTTTCCACCTTTACTAGAGCATACTGAGGATGATGCAGCACCCTTGTACCCAAATAGCAGGGAGGGAGGACAAAAATAAAGGACTGGATTGTTAACATTAAAGGTCCATGAAAAGCCATCTAGAATAGTGGCTTTTAAAGGGAGTAGCAGCCAATCTTTAGAAGTTTAACTCAGATCTGAGTTCCAGCCTTGGGCATCAAGACCAGGTCCAGAACTGCTGAACATCTTCACAAAAGACATCTGTGGAGTGTCAGAATGTAAATCCACACAGGACAGCAGGAGCTACAGGAGGGGGCTGACAAGAACCTGGCCATGTCCTGCTCTGGGCACAGGACAATCCCTGACTGCCTGGCCAGAGAGCAGCTCTGCAGGACAGGATCTGCCAGTCCTGGTGAGCAGAGCTGGGCACAAAGCAGTGCTCTGCCTTCGAGGCAGCAAAGGAGAGCTGCTCTGCAGGCTGCAGGAGCACAGGGTGCTCAGTGAGTGAGGAGAGGATCATCCCTCCCTGCACAGCACTTGGGAGAGCATCTGCAACACCAGGAGAGGTGCTGGAGAGATCAGGGTGGTTCCAGGGCACCTGCAGGGCTGGGGCACGTGGCAGAGGCTGAGCAGAAGGGAGGGCTCAGACAACTTATTTTCATCTTCTTCCACTCAACCAAAGGTTACAGAGCCAGAACCTGCACGTAACAGAGTGACAGAACGAGGAGCAGCAGTTACAAGTGGCTGAGAGGTAAATTCTGGTTAGCTCTAAAGAACAGGATAATGAGTATGAGGGAAGTTAAGCACAGGAAAATGCTGCTCAGAGAGGTTATGGCATCCTGGAGACTTTCAAACCCGAACTCTAAAAGCCCCCAAGAAACCTAATCTGTGCAGCATCCCCATTTAAAAGGGTTGTTGGGATTAGATGGCCTCTGAAGTTCCCTTTCAATCTGAATCATTCTGTGATTCCATGTGGTTTCAAAAGCAGCAGAATAGCTTCAAAATGGATTTTATACTTTCATCTTATTTGATGACTTTCTTCAGAAAGGATTTACTGAGAAGGAAGAGACAAGTTACAACTTCTAGCCTGCTCTCTCTCCTCAAGAAACAATGTCTCAGTTCTTTGAGATACATTTGCCCCATTTCCTTAGAAAAATATGTTTCTATTTGTTTAATCCACAGCCAGAGCAGTATGGAAGTGGCAATTCTCATCGTGCAGGCAAGATGAGTTTCACAAATGATTTAATTTAATGCTGCGAACTATGACCTGTTTTCATTTTCTGCCAAATGTTACCATTCTCAGGATATGTAGAGGAACACTGCCTTACACCTCCATAGAAAGGAGTAGTTTTCTCTACCTTCTGCATGACCTCTATAATAGTAACTACAGCCATACAAATTTTCTAATTTTTTCTTCTGAAATCAAATTTATTTCAAAGATTAATTTATCAAAAATCACTGCCACCTTTTGAAGCTGGATTGTAATGAAGCTACTATGGCCATTTTCTTATTTTCTTAATAAAGTGAGTAAAAAATCCAATTTTTTTTTTTAATTTTATTTTTCTTTACTGCAACACTGACTGAAGAAATGGGATATATCAACTCAGGTGACAAACCATGCTTCTTCAGCAAGACTATGTCTGGTCCAGACACAACCCTGCATTGTGCTTTCTAATCCTTTCTTCTGGATTCTACTGAGACAGTTCCTGCCTTAGAACCCATGCACAGGCATAAATATTTCCAGAATTTCAGTCAGAAAACTTCTCTAAATCACACCTTGCTGGTAAAGGATTGAACTCTGCAAAGGTTTGGAGTCTGCAGAGAAAACTGAGCAGCATTCAAATCCAGTTGCAGGTACATGGTTTTCAATAGAGGTTCTTATAACCTAGCTAAAATAATTCATTCAAGATTTGCTGTAAGCAGAATTCAACTGCTCAATTCCAGTTTACTCCAAAAAAACCTGACTGAATTTTTCAGGAGATTGGGACCGGATACAGCTGGTTCTTAAAGTGTCTAAATGGAGCAATTTATTCTTGTTGATATTAGTAATTGTCACCAAGTTATTCCCAATTTAGAGATGTCACCTCATCCAGAGTTTCAGTTGGCTTTGCAATGGACACACCACAGATCAGAGCCAAATATTTCCAAGATCTGTCAGCCACAGAAAGTGGTGAATCCACAGCCATGGGCTGAGAAAATCTTCCTGAAAACCATTTGTGCCAGAGAAAAATCAGCTTCATACCTGCCTAATTAGTGTTTAGATAGTGATGGATAAACCAAGTTCCAGGCAGGATGAGTGAACAGTGGCACAAGAGAGAACAAGGACACAGCACTGGGGACCTGTGCAGACCTTGGTGTGCACTCAGCAGAGCTGGAACTGCCAGGGTCACCTCTTTAAACTGGAGGCTTTGAGTGACCTCTTCTAACCAGGGGCACAGTCTGAGCTCTGCTGAGCTCTGGTGGAGCCTCAGCAGAGAAAGGGGACATTTCTCTTCATAATCCCTCCCAGGGAATCATCTCCTAGGGCAGCACCCCAGTGCATCCACCACGTGTGACACAGGTCCAAGCCTCAGTAGCACAAATGGGAGATCATTGCCTGACTCACCTGAAATGAAACAAGGAATGCAGTCAGCTGCTAGGGAAATGGAAATGCAATGCCATGGGCTGCCCTAAGCAGCAAAGCTGACAGATCATCCCTGCTCAGCTATTTGGATACAGGGCTGCTGTGAAAGCCAGAACAAGCCGGGTTAAATGACAACGATTCCCGCCAAGCTGTGCCAAATGATCAAACACAAGCTGGTTTGTTTTGGTTTACTCTGCTTAAACCAGGTAAATTTACGAATTTGATTTATGTGGTAAGCTCCATAAAGACAATGACACGACTGACTTTGGGAATTTGGAGGAAGACCAGGAAAATTGGCAATAGAGTTATAAAACTGGGCTTCAGAAAAGGAGATTTCAGTATATCCAGGGAAATGTTCTGAATCCCTAAGATTTACCCAGGGGAGGAAACAGTCCAAGGCAGCTGCCTGATTGAGATGTTGATTAAAGAGAGCTTCAGCATGCAGGAACAAACCATTCATTAGGAAAGGAGATACTTAACAGGCTTACATGGCTGTGAAGAAAGTTTGTTAACACAAAACGTGAGCTTCCAATAGATGGAGTCAAGGCTTGGCAACAAAGGACAAGCACAAAAATATTGCTCAGGTACTTGAAGACAAAAATGGGAAGGATTTTTTTTGTCCAGCCCAGTAGAAGTAAGACATTCTAAATTCAAAGACATTAAGGATGACAAGAAAGTTTCTGCCTAACTATATGCCTAAACTAGACATTAACTATTTAACATTGCTTTCAGAGAATGCCTCTTCCCAGTCTCTGTTTAAGATTTCCACCATTTTGTTATTTACAAGGGAGCACAGATGACCTGAACTGCAACAACCAAGTACCACAGCACTGCCATCTTGTTTAATGCCAGTTAAAGCAGCGCTCATTTTTTTGGCACTCAAATTAAATGATGGAACATGATCGCTGATGTTATTTACTCCTAAGATTAAAATGACAATCAAAATATCATTGGGCACAAGGAACAGACAGATTGGCTTCCTGCCTCAGCCACACTTTGCTATGCCTGTTTATCACCGAGATCATTTGCATACTTCAGTGGATGTTTATGTTAAGATGCTGTTGTAGCATTACCAAGGAACTGTTTATCCAACAGTGTTTGTCATCAGCAACCTAAGCCACAGTAAGGAGGGAAGGTAAAGACCTTCTCCACAAGGAGACAAAAAAGGCACTAAGATGTGTTTATGCAAAGCAAAATCTATTTCTAAACACTGCTGAATGTCACAACTGCCTAAAACAAACAAAAAGTCTATTAATAGTGTGTTACAAGGAATTTCCAGTTATGAAATGTATGAAAAAAATCCTTTAATGGTTCCTATAGCAAAGGAAAGACTGACTACACTGACTGGTAAGTTCTGTTACTATGAAAGGAATAGCAATTTGTCTCTGCACCTTCATTTCCACAGTCCCCCAAAAGAGGCACTAAAACTGATCTCAAACCTGCAAATCTCTATGGCCTCTCCCTGCACATCTCCTCTGGAGATTTATTTTACTACTGGACCTGCTGCACAAGACTGAACATATTCATATGACAGCAAATCTTGCTGCAAGGCTGGTCTCTGCCTATGCTACAGGTGCTTAACCCTGGCATGCTTCAAAACCACTGCTTTGAACAATGCATTGTTTTAAAATAATATCTATTATGGGACTGGATGAAAATTACCTTTCCCAGTTTACAGCTTTATTTTGTGCCTCTATGTGAGAGGCAGGGGTGGTGGAAGGAGACGTATTTCCAAAACTGAAGCACAGAGAAAAACTCTGGCATGTGGAGCAGAAGCATATGGCTAATCTAGAGCCAGCACATCCAACAGCGTGTGAGTTTGCACAGTGCAGGGGCCTGGACTGCAGCCACGCTCTAGAATTAGTGAAAATACACACACCGCTTCTGGGAGAGAAAAGTTACAGCCTGGAAAGTGTTTCTCATCAATGTGAACTGGCTGGCTTTTGTAGTAGAACATGAGATTAAATAAGATACCAAAAATATTGCAGCGGCTCTGCGTTTGCTGAGCGCGCACCCAGCGAGGTGGAGAACACAGCAAATGCGTTTGCATTTCAGCTGCAGAGGAAATTCAGATTAGATGCTGCCACACAGGAACTGATAGCGAGGAGGTATTCAATCAGAAAAGTGGTTTTCTTTTAAATATTACAATCACATGGTATAGTACATCACTTGTGTCAAGTTAAATTTAATCATATCAGCATAGTTAAAGGGAAAAACTTGATACCTGCTCATATACCCATGCCAAGAGGGATTGCATGAGACTTTATGAAGCCTTTTCCTTTTATTTAATATTCTGATATCTGTATAGAACAATTCTGGTACGTATTATGCCCTCAAACTAATCTATTCCACTGTCATTGTAATGCACAGCAAATATGCCTGAACTGGTGGTGACAGCCTCGTGTGTCCTGTCAATTACTGACGTTCTCCTCCCTTGGAACAGCAAAGGCACAAGGAGTGTTGCTAATTTTCCTGAGAGTAAAGCAGTATCATCACCTGCTTTTAAATGTGCTGAGAACACGTTTAAGAAGAAACAATAAGCTATGTGCTCACTAATGCTTGCTGATCTTCCTCAGATTTAGAGTCAGGGATGTGCAGGACTGTGCTCTGGGAAAGGGGTCTGAGCAATGCAATGCACCAGCTGATGGGTTTTACTGAAATACACCTTTTCTGCATGTGTTTAATGGCTTATCTGAACAACAAGGAAAAATGATCTCTATATAATCCATCAGAAATAAACCAGTTTTCAGCTGCCAGAGACTAAATACAACAAAAACTTTGGAACTAAATTGAGTTCTGGGAAAGCAATCCAAACTGTGAAGTGACTCATGTGTCAGGCATGCACTCAGGCAGACTCAGTCCACCTCAGAAGAGGTGAAGACTGGGTGGGATAAAATTTGGGATCCAAAATAGGGATCTAAAAGGCACAACCCACCTCTGCAGATGCACTGGGTCTATTTTGCCAAATCCCTCAGTGAATTCTCTCTTCTCAAATCCTGATTCACTTTTCCCAATATTTTAAACCTCCCTTTCCCCCCTCTCTCTTCTTCATGTCATCCTTCATTATTACTTTCTCTTCCTACCCCCATCCACAACAGTCTGATTCTCCCCTTTAGTATTTACTGCAGAGTTGAGAATCCAGTAGACACAAAATGTTATCAGATGGCCATGGGAACACACTCATCCTGCCCAAGTTACTGAAGGAAAAGCAGGAGATGACCTCCACAGGCACCTCAAGCTTGATGTGAAGTCTCTCATGTAACTGGGAACTATTCTGAACAGAAGGAGCCCACAGCACTGGTACCATTTAGAGAACTTTTTAATTTATTCCAGATCCCATTGCAGCCTACTGATCCAGGATTCAGAGGATGGAAATGTATTTTGGAACTTGATATAACCTTGGAAATACCCATTTGTTGGTCTTGATGAAAGGGTAAGTATATTAAGTTACACTTGCTTGTTATATCTACACATATATATATCTACAACTACACTTGTAGTTAAATCTACACATACATACAGATATTGGGTCAATAACCACAAAGGGTTCACTGCTCCTCCCCTGACTTATGTTTTAACAAAAATGTCCTGTGTTTAAAACAGGTTCCTAAATTCTACAGCTATTAATGTGTCCTCTGCCAACAGTTCTAAAGAATAGCAGGGAGGAAAAACAAATCAAATCAGCTAATTTCAGTTCATGAAAGGTCAAAATGGAAATTTAAATCCTCCAATAAAGAGGTCTGCAGTGACCAACAGCATCAATTAAGGAAAGCAATGCACTCTAAATTCAGTTTTAGTGTCACACACATATATGTGTTCATGGCATCAAACTAAGAACCAAACTCAATGCAGACTTATGAAGCATAGTTAATTGATCTGAATATGTTGTTTGCTAATAAAGATTATGAAATAAAATTTTCAAATTATTATTTTAACTTCATTTTAGTAACACAGATTGAACACCAGTTAAAGAACCTGAACTCAAGACCTCTCACACGCTTCAGAAGCAAACAAATTATGATATAAAATATTTCCAATTAAACAGAGAATATGACATTAATTCAAACAATTCAAGCAGTGCACACTGCAAAAGCCTCTATTGCTCTCTGCAGAGAAGTGAGAGCAAGGGTGCAGCCACCCTGAACTTAATCCCACTTTCTCTCTTTGCTGGTCTTTGACAATTTAAACTATTTATATTTTGTTTGTGTTTCTTACAAACATAAACCAGAAATTTAAGAGCACAGTTTGCTGCTTGGAATTTGCTTGTTAACACCTCACATCCTGTGCATCTGAAAGAAAAATATAATTTTAAAAATAAATGAATTACCAAGCCACTACACACCCTGGCCACAGAGCTCAGCTAAATTGGGGGTTCCATTTTCTTAGGTGAAAAGGGTTAAAATAGAATTACACAAAACAAAACAGAAATGGTTTAGAACTAAAAGCAGAGCACCCAGGAGTCTGTGCAGAAGCTGAGAAGAAGTAAGCTTTCCCTTCAGCAGTGCAAATTCTGATGCCAACAAATTCCCCAACACCACCATAACTTGCAGGCCCTCAAGTTCTCTCATTTGTCTGCAAGCTTTTAAAATCATCTCTGGTTGTTGTTTTTGTTTGTTTGTTTGATTCTTGTGTTTTTTTCAGAATAATTTCAGGCACATTTTCTTTAGAAACACCTGTGGTTCATCCACAAATGGGTTTTGAAATACAAATTGCTTAAGTATTAGACAGGAATAATTAATCCACCCTAACAAAACCCTCTGCAACTGTATTTGCCAGGTATGTACCATTAGTCAGCTCTTTGTTAACTGCAACCTAGGGAAAAAAAAAAACCATGGAATTGAGGTGAAAACTAGGTTTTATATATGCTTTCAGGAGGAAAAAAAGAAAAAATATCTGCCATAAATATAAAAATAATCAGAAGTGGCTGAAGATGCTCAGAAGTATGTGTATTATCATTTTGCAGTTCCAGTCTACTCAAACCAGCTGACATGGTTAGCTAAATTCAAAATAGGTCTCTGAAAACCAGTAGTAGAAGAGATAGCAATATTCATAAATAATTATCTGGAACTAATCTCTTTTTCCATGAAACTTCTACTTCCCAGAAGACTTTATTGTGCAGGATCACCTCAGACAAGCAAACTGCCTCTCTACAGAAAGTACAATTTCCTCAGTGCCCCTGGAAGAAAAGAGGCATTTTAGATGTTTTCAGGGAAGTAACCAGATCCTGCAGACACAGAGAGGTTTCAAACAATGAAACTCTTTCCCTTGAACGAGCTCACCAGGATCAGAAGTTCAGCAGAATCCAAACTTTTACATTCAAATAGAACCCCAAATGTTGGCAGGTTGCTGTAAAGGCAGCAACAGGAGGATTTGCACAGACTCTGCACCAGGTGCACTTCACTTTTAAGAGATAAATATGGCCCACGAAGACACTGTGCTGAACATATCTTTTTGTTTCATGTATCAGTGGTTTTGCTTTGCAGAAATTGTTCCATCTTTGTAAATCCAGCCCCAGAAGTGAGCAAGAACAGTGCAGCCAGGCTAATCCATTTCCTGAGTTAGCTCAGACTGTGGGATGTGTGTGGTTTTTATGAATAAGCTGCACTTTGCAGTCAGATGCTCATCAAGGAAACAACAATGCCCAACATGGCACCCTCTGCAAGGTCAGAGGAAATTTGGAAGCTCCTTCCATGCACCTGCACAATCAGCTGGTTTGGCTTTTCAGACCCTAAAAATGGTTCAGTGCAACCCATTTCTCCACTGAATCAGGCAAAATCCTGGGAATGTGATATATTTATTCTGTCTCCACCAGGAGGCTGTGGGCATCCAGCTGGAGCTTCCTGGAGTTCCACAGACATTCCTGCAATGATCTGGGTGGGGACACTTGGGGAAAACAAGCAAGGTGAGGACAATGTGCAGGAATATCTCAACTGGTAATAAGGAAAATATGCAATAACTGCTCTCTGTGCAAAAACCACTCATTTTGACAATTTATGTTCAAATGGGAGCAGAGACACCTAGATTGGAAAAAAAGTCTGCACTTGTGAACTCCGAAAAACAAATACCCTTGCTAGTTTAAAAACACACAAACGAGAAGAAAGACTGCAAAAAGAATAAATAAATACTTGACCTTAGAGATTAGCAATGACTGGAAAATTAAATTGTGCCTAAATTCTCAACTGAAGCAGTGGTAACCCTTCAGGTTATACAAGTGCACACATAAGGCTGCTGTTTTTCATAGATTTAACATATTTCCTCCCTTGTGTTTGGGTTCACTGATACTTGCACCTAAAAACAAAAGGCTGACAGAGGATCCCATTCACTGAAGAGGCAGGAGAGGAAGTGGCAGCTGGACCGACCCCATCCCTGAAGGGGCAGTAAGGCAGTGGAGGAGAGCCTGGAGCCACAGACAGGATTTTAGAGCTTTGTAGGGCTCTGCTACACCCATTTTTATCAAAGCACCGAAGACAAAGGCTGTGCAAACCCTCCAGACAACCTGTTCCAATGCAAAACTCTTCTCATGGGCAAAGTTTTCTTCAGAACCACTCATTCCAGTTTTGCAGTATGTGTTGTCTCCTATCCCCCCACCCTACACTCTGGGCAGAGACCTGCTCCTTCCTGATGCCTCTTTGGCAGCATTTAGAGGCAGCTCTTGGGGCACACTGGAGCCTTCCCTTCCCCAGGCTGAACAAGTGCAGTTCCCTCAGCCCCTTCCATAAGCTCCAGCACATCCTGGGGCTCTGTGCTGAGCCTCTTTTCTGGTACTGGAGAGCCACAAACTGGGCCAGAACCTCGGATGCCATTTAACAAGTACCAGGTAAACAGAGAAATTCACTTCTGCCCATTTCCTGCTGACTCTCCTGCTTGTCCAGTCCTGACACTGCTGGCTTCTTCCTCTGCTGCCAGAGCAAACACTCTCACCCAGCAGAAATTCCCTGCTGGAAGTGCTCAGAGCTCAGGGGTCTGGTTGGATGTGAGCACGTCCCATGTGCTTCCAGGAACTTCCAGTGGGTCTGATGGCTCTGCCTCTGTGGCCACACAGGCTGGCACAGTGAGCAGCTTGGGCAGTCCTGCCACCACCTTTTGGTTGCAAACAAGGAACACCTCTGCATTATGCAAGTTTCAAACTGGAGTCAGGATTTCGGCAACTAAGAGTTCTAATAATAAGGATGAAAATGTCTATTTTTTAAGAAAATCTTGACCAATTTATTTTACCTCTATTAATAATAAAAAAATATAAAGCTCTACAGCCATTCCTCACAGCAGCCACTACCTGACACGATCACTTTAACACAACAGAGATAAACAGAAGAGGGCAAGGGTTGGACAGAGAGTGGATGGTAGAATATATATATATATATATATATTTCCAAGGTAAAAAGAGATAAAGACTACAAACAGCAGCATTTACACGGGGAGTCACATCACCCACCATAAACCCATTCTTTAACAGTTGCTTTGGAGCTGGGAGAGCTCTCTGCTCAGGCTGCCCCTCAGCCACTGAGCACAGGAGCTGTCCCGATGGGGAGCTGTGATCCAGAACCGCGGCACCGCTGCCACGCCATGCAAATGAAGTTGTACAGAGAAATCAGCTCATCAATCACAGTCACGAGGGGACACTGGGCAGTGCAAAAGGATTCGTGTTTCAGCCCTGCCCGGGTCTTTCCTAGCACCACTCTGCTTTAATTAAACACCACCTCGAGTGCTTTATTAGCATCAGGAATCTCAGCGTTGAAGGCTGGCACGCTGCAAGCTGAGTGCTGCAGCTAATTAGAAATGAGAAAGAGAAACGTGTTCATTAAAAAGTGTGGGATTCCCTTACCTGAAATGATCTACACCTTGGAATAAAAACTTGCCTTTCTGTGGATTTAGAATAATATGTTAAATAGCTTTTATTAAGGTGCAATCTTGTACTTTGAACCACACGACTGCTATTGTCTTTCTTAAGTAAAGCCAGATTTAGCTGTATCCACCAGACCATTGTTAGAATTTAAAAGATTCTTGGCTTATGGTTAGCTGATAAGAGCCTTAATTCCTCTTCTTCTAACATTTGATACACTAATTTAAATTTTTTCAGACTTGGCACACTCAAGGGCTTTTTGCCTTACTTCCCTGGATATACATAAGCTAGTCATTACTATTTATGAAGGCCATGAAAGGAAACATTAAACAGTCAAAGAAATATAAATCTTAGATTCTAACACAGAGAGTGCAACAGCAGGATTAAAAACAAAACAAAATGAAACAAAAACCTGAAGCAAATACAAAGACATTTGCAATTTAAAGCAATACAATATAGCGGAAAAGCAGTTTTCTCTTCCACTTGACTGCCAAGTGACCTGACTCAGGATTTTATGGCTTTCCCAGGAACAAGCTGAGAATATCAGCAGCATCCAAAACTTAGCAGAGAAATCACATTATCATGAGCAAAAGCGAGGAGGAGTCAGAACTTCTGATTTGAGTGATGAACTAAATGCTTTCCTAATTTTTAGCGATGATAATACAGAAATAGAAAATTGCTTTTGGCCAGCACCTTATTAGATAAATTTACCTTTAAGGAAAAGACCTGAATAAGGCCTATACAGGGCTTAGCCTCCCCCTAATTAGCTGAGTGGGATGTTTCTTGTTCAGTTCTGTGTATCACACTTATTTTTAATGTCTGAGCTAGGTGATTTCCAAATGCAAATAACACCTCACATATTATCAATCAAAAACACCCGTAGCTTTTTTAAGATATCATACATTGTTGTTTTAATAATGTCCAGAAAGATCAACATAAACTTAGCCTGAATTTAATTTTTCAACTATCAGCTAAATGCTAAACACTAATGAAAATACTCTTACTTCCAAGGGAAACAGATGGCTTTAAATAGTTACTTATTTCAACATATGGAAACCAATCACTGAACTATGAAGACTCAAACAACAAACTCTATCATTATTAATTTTGACTAATAGGAAAAAATAGATAAAAATACAACACATAAAAGAATCCAGCTTCTTATGTCTGCTTTAGTTTAAATTGCAACAGAACAAGGAAGGTTTTAAAAATATTTGTTTGAGGTACAATTTTAGATTTTGTTCAGAGCATCAGTTTAAAAAAACCCCAAACACTAGAAAATAGCAATTTGTGATGAATGTATATTCATCTACCACCTTAAAGCCCCAAGGATGAAAAATCCCCCTGTAAACATTTCCCTCACCGTGAGCAGGCACAGAGGAGCTCCTGGAGCTGCTCCCCAAACCGGACCCAAAAAAGCCTTTGCAAAGGGAACAACTGACCAGAGATTTTAGCAGAAGGCAGCGGAGGAATGCCCAGCGCAGGGGGCAGTGGAGGTGTGAAAGCTGCACGGCCCTGCCTGGGGCTGGCCAGCAGAGCAGAGCTCCCTTTTCCAGTCTGGCAAAGCAAATTAAAGCTGTATTAATTGCGAATCCAACGGCAATCAGCACACCAGCCTTGCTGCTCCTGGGAGAAGCGTCCTCAGCAGCCGCGGAGTGACGGCTGGGGCTTCGGAAAAGCAGTAACAGCAAACAAACCTTACCCTGGTCTTATCATTGCAGTTTTCTTCAGTCAAGGATGCAGAGGTTTGCCAGCTAAACCTGTGCCCGTTTTTTGACTTAAATAAAATATAGCTTAAGTGAATTAAACTAGTTTATTCTGCCATCTCGGGCAGCTGGCAACTTTTCTAAAGCTGCAGCAAAACTTTGCCATTTTTGCTTCATTTTTTCCCCCCTTCTTATATAGCTTATATAACAAGATGTTTTAAAGGTACCCCTACATTATCCTCAGCTGGTGGGCAGAATTGTGCTGTCTTTAGAATAGTTTTTAGGAGTCGATTTCTTAAAAAGAAAAAGAGGCTGCTTAGGCGTTCCATGATTTCTGTGCAGAACATTCCCTATGTGGGAGTGCCTCATCTGCATAGCGGCATGTGGGTAGGATTTGGACAAGAGCACTGAAGGATATGACAATCAAAGAGAGATATGTGGGAAATCTCTTTTAAATGTAAAAAGACCTCGCCCAGCTTTCACTAACTTAAGTAAACATAATTTCCAAAGGAGGAATGAATGCATAAACTATCGTGAGGCAAAAATGGGCTTCGAGCATTGCAATTTCTGTTGCATACTAAAATACACCCAAGAAAATTTTCTTATTCTGTCCTAGGTCTAACACAGCAAAAAATCAGTGAGAAACGGAATTTTGATCAATGTTAAAAATTTGCATGTGATTTTTCCAGCTAATGACATGCAGAACAAGTTACAGCTGATTTCTGCCACTGACATTCTGTCAATGTAATAATAGATCCCTCTTCTGACGTAACTTGACTGCCATTAGCATTCTAAATATAGTGAACTGCTTTGTTAATATCTCCTCAGAAAACTGAAGTGAAAATGTAAAACAGAAGGCAACCTGGGCCAGTTTCTTGTGCACAGAACTTGTCTCTAATGCACTAGAAACGTGCAAATCCAGCTCCTTACTAGCCTGGTAAAGAGCAAATTTCCAGTTTGAACCAAACTGAGATTACAAGCCTGCAAAAAAATTACTCTGCAGAAGCCAACATGAAAACTTCTTTTTTTTCAAGCATTTTGGAAGGCATTTTGAAGCAGTCCATGGAGCTGGCCCCTTCCTTGAAAACTGAGCTGAGCAGCCTGACTCACGCTCTTGGCTGGGAAAAGAGACATTGTCACTGCTCCTGAAAAACTGGTCAAGACTCTTCCCAGGCCTGTCTTTGCATGATGTAACTACCCAGAAACTCTGCTGATTCTGGAGAGGCTCTGCAGTTTTTAGGAGTGCCCAGTCTGGTTCACTCTGCCGTGGTGGGTCTGATGAGAAGCCTCCCTGTGCTGGACAGGGACAGTGGGCAGGGCTGGGACTGTGCCAGTGCTGCCGCTGCACCTGGGCACAGCAGTGGCCAGCAGAGCAGAGTCCAGCA
>VZRX01006079.1:194575-230293 GCA_013398075.1 Notiomystis cincta
GTCCAGCACTGCCCACACAGCAGTGCCCAGAGCACAGCAGTGTCCAGCACTGCCCAGCAGAGCAGCACCAGCTCCTGCCAGCACTGCTGCTCCACACACCCTGCATCCTTTACCTTGTGCTGGTCCAGCACAGCACAAACCACCTGGGCTCTGGCTCCTCTGAGACACAAACACTCTGAATCAGCATTTTGGGCTCCCTTCATCCTAAATTTAGCAAACCATTCCTACTACTAAAGCAACCACCATTTATTCCCTGTGGATTTTTTAATTAACAATGAGGATTTGTATATTTCTTGTATTTCCTTTGTGCTATTGTCCTAACTTGGACAATACAGACTTGCAAGACTCTAAAATAATTCCACTAAAATGAACATGTTAATGTAACTTGAGAAGCTCCTTTCCAGCAAACATGAACCTCAGCTTTCAAATAATCCTAAACTTCTGTATTTTGTAATTCAGACACAGGTTAGGCCATCCTAAAATACAGAAATGTTTCTGTCTCCTAATTATTATGTCCCCAACTAATGCTTATAGGTAACTTCATTCACAAACAGTGGCAATAAAGCAAACTATAACCTAAACCAGTGTGTTTGGTGTTGCTGAACCATTCCTTACATTTTCATACATATTTGGTATGTCATTATTACATAAAAGATGCACCACTTCAAATCAGTGTTAAATAAATGGATGTAAATCAATTGTTATTTACAGTTACCATGTTCTAAAAATAGCACACAATTGAAAAAAAGCAGGGGAATGAAATGTTATTAACAACTGGTGAACTGGACTATCCAAAGTGACCAACCTATTCTATTTCTTATTATTACTATCTCACAAAACCTTCACAGCCAGGTTAAAACAAACAAACAAAAAAACCCAAACAAACAAAAAAACAAAGAAACAACCCACACACACTTCAAACTCAAACCAACTTTATAGAAAGATTAAAAAAATCTCTCAAAGCTGTGCTTAGATGGCATTTTCCAGATTAACCTGGAGGTGCTAAAGACCTCTTGGATGTTTTTTCTCTCTGCTGTGCAATGTTAGCACCAGTTCAAGCCCAGTATAATCTTTTAAGTGCCAAGACACCTCAAAAAATTCTGTGGGGGAAAAAAAATCTTAAAATTATCAAGAATGCTTCAAATCTCTCTATGAGCAGCCTAGACTCAGACTTTGCCTTTGTGCAGATGAACACTCACACCTCTCCCTCTGCCAGCCCTGCTGTAAACACAGACTGCTGCACTTCTGCCAACCTAGATGTTTACAGAGTGAGCTTGAGCTGCCTGTTCTGATCATTTCATTTTATTTTATGCCATTCCATGGTCATTAACATCCAGGTTTAGCAGAGAAGCTGTTTAATTGTTCAGTCAAATAATGGATTTCAATTTACTGCTATGGCAGTGGCATTAAGAATTCCTACAGCCTTGTCCATACCACAGAAAATCAAAAATAAAGAGATGCTGACTTCAAAAAGAGATGTCCAACTGCAGCATCAAGTGATTCATATCAATGACACACACTGACACGTAAGAAACAAAGGCAAAAGGCATCTCCATGGAGTTTAAACCTAAAACAGGTTTGGGTAAAATAAAAGTAGAGCCTGGAAGGGGCACTGCACATTTCTGCTACAGCTGCTCAGAAAGGCAGATGTCTGAATTTTGTAGCAGATTTAACGCCAGGACTGTGGTGCATTGTTAAAAATCACATCCACCTGCCCCTTCCTGCAGAGCCCCATGAAAGGCTCCCTGTGCGAGGCAGTCCCTGCCCAGCCAGCCTGCCCTGCTGCCAAAGGGCCTCGTGTGGCTGCAGCAGGGCAGGGGTGTCAGCAGAGAGACCCACACTGCTCCCAGAGCAGGGGCTCACCTGGTGCCTCATCATCCATCCTTCACGGGGAATTCGGGCTCCTTTTGTTCAGAAATCCTGCCTTTGCAACACCTGCTGTAAGAACATCCACCCCAATAATGACTCAGCTGACATTTCTCACACGTGAGCCCACAAGAGCATTACAAACGTTGTGAGAAACAGTAACGAGGTAAAAGCTTGTTGTTCCCAGCTCAAATACTGCTGGGCTTATTTGGCACAAGTCTACATTGTACAGGACAGAGAAAATGCCTCAGAAAGCAAAGAAAGAGGGAGTTATTGCTACAAACTAATCTACAGCTAAATGCAAATTAGCTGAAGATAAAAAACATTGCAAACGACATTGAGGAAGACACAGAGGATTCTGAACTTGGGAGATGTCTGAGAGAAAAATCACAGTTTTCACAAACTGCTTCACACAGCTCCAGATAAAATGGGAATTGTGAAGATGCTGAACAGGGGTTCCACAAGAGCTTCTCTTTCTGGGGAAGGGAGGGAAGTAGCACTTGATTAAAGGGCCCAAGTGAAGATCCTCACTTCCTGCTATGAAAGGGATGCAAGAACCACAGTAAACCAGAAAACCCCAGTGCCTCCATATAATCAACTCTCCCAAATCTAAAACCAGGATCTGGGAAAAAGACCCAAACCAAACACCAAAAGCACACACTATTTCTCAAAGAAGCAACAAAACCCATAGGGAGAGACTATGACACACCATTGCTTGTCTTAGTCAACACAGTTACTTTAAATTTAAATATAAAACTTAACTCACAGAAGCTTGGGGGGTTGCTAATTTTTATTTTTTTTTTTAATTTTTATTTGAAAGTCTCACATCAGATCACTTCTAGTCCCTTTTGGGACTATGAAAAGAAGAGAAGATATGACAAAAGAAATTTAGAAAGGTTACTCATTCTTGATCTCTCTCTCAGCTATGCACATGCTCCTGAAAAACAAGGTCAGGCAGGAATACAAATAATCAAGGAAACCTCAGCTTCTACTTTCATTTTCTTGGAAAAATGTAACTGCATCAATCCCAATACAGCAACACAAATTTAAACTTATTTCTTAACGAACCAATTTTTGCAATGCCTGTACTCCATAGAACAAGCACTAATGGCCTACAATACTTTGTCTATGCTTCCTAAATTCCTTTTTAATGTTGTGGTTTTAAAGATTGTCTGCTTAAACCTACCAGAGTAAATTATTTTTGCCCTGTGAACCCACTCAAAAAATTACAATCAAATAATGGATCTAACAGCAAGATTTTTTTAACATGACAAGCACTAATATTTTATTTTATGTGTTCCTAGCACTATTTTCTTTCACTAGTATAGAGTCAGTTCAAGAGAACCCCTTTTCTGTGACTGATTATGGCTGTCTGCCCCACACAGATTTAAATGTGTAGAGAAAGCTCCTGAGCTGGTCTGCATTCCCAAAAATGCTCCTTGCAATTCAGTACATTATTTTGATATTGCCAGAATATAGGTTGGACGATTTTCATACAGGACAATGAAAGTATTTTGTTAACAGCCCACACCCTAACAACAGATAAGGGATAGTACACAAAGGCAAAAGGGAAGAAGGACCCAGCAACAAATAAATTCACACTGTTCATCACTTTTTTTCAGAAATCTCTTGTGCTCTGGTCTGTACATCACCTGCTAAGCCTAAACTGCTCCTAAAGAGCTGTCAACAGCTGAGCTATAGATTCATTTTCAGTTCTGCCCCCTTGCTGGGGCAAGCACGGTTTGGGAGAGGAAAACCATCCTTCTGGTCCTGCTCTAATTCACATGCAGAAAAACCGGTGTGGATCGGTGTGGAGCAGAAGCCAAAAGAATTAAAACAAGCCCCTGCGAACTTGCCTTGCATGTAACTGCTGCCATCTTAATAAGGTGAGAGCAGCTTTGAAATCCCAGGCAGCCTCAGAAGCTGCAGCCCAGTCCCTGCCATATGGAGACAGCCTGGAATCTGTCAAGTTCACTTAGTGAATTTTATCTTTGGGGAGTCAGTCAGGCAAGCTAGATCGGAATAAACAGGATGCTGTTGAGATCTGGAGGCTAATGCTGGTGCAGGCTGGACTACTGAACCAAAAAAATCAGTTTTAAATAAGCATGTGGTACCTAGAAAAATTAACAATTATTAAAGCTGTATAGGCACAAAAACAACTATTTGGGATTTTTTTCTGGGCTCTGAAGGATGCTCTTCTCCCTTTGACTACAGGAAACAACCAGACCTTCCATTTCTCCCCATTATTCCTAATACATAAAGATAAAACAACATTTAATGCTTTATATCAGCTTTAAGTATCAACCATTTAAAATATCCTATTTTAGCATTGTGCCTAATTAGACACCCTTCTTTACAAGGCTTCAAGGAAACATAACACAATGAGCAATGTCATGTTCACACAATCTCCATGCAAGCCCAAGCTGCTGCTTCATGCTTCAATAGGAGATGAAAATCTGGGGTCTCCAAACCTATCAAATTCTGTTTTGATGGATGGGGATAAGATAGACTTTGTTGTGCTCTGGGTAAAAGCCAGAATGTTAAATGTAATCTTCTGCACATGCTTTTACTGATATTCAGCATAAAAATAAGCCTTATCCATTTTTATTAGTTGGTCTGAGCCAGAACCAATTCTTTTGATGTCACCTAGCTTATAAAATGCAGCACTATAGGCAAGGGAGGTTTTAAAATGCTTCATAGACTTTATCCATTATATTAATGGGTTTCAGATTGCAATCTGTGGAGCACTTTCTGGTGCTGATCCACAGGCAGCTGGCCAGTCACCTGGAGCTGGCTCCTCTCCTTGTTCCCCTCTGTTTATTCCCTATAAAGACAGAGCTGAAAACGGGCAAACAACAACAACAAAAAAGACATAACGCCATTTTTAATGCTATTTTTCTAGATAAACACTTCCAGTCCTTGCCACGTGACCATCCTGAGAGGAAAGCACTGGGCAGTTAGGACAGGAGACAAGGCCTGCTGGCACCAGGGGCTGTATCAGACAGGAGAGGGATGAGGAGAGCAAGAGAAACAATCATTTTATCAGAGGATTAATTTGATTAAACTTTAAACTGAACTGTTAAAACAGCTCATTTTTCAGCATTCCCCTGTTTTTCAGGCAAGAAGCCGAATTTTACCTCATCCCCCAGCAAGATGAACTTGCCCTGCCTTGATATTTTTCAGAATTATTTTCTGTTTAAGCCACTTCTTTTAAGAACGTACTGAGAAAAACTCTTTAGAAATTACATCTTGCACTGTAAAAACCCAACTCTTTAAACACTCTAAGTGTCATTTAGGATTCATCCAGGGAATTCAAGTTATCTCTTTACATAAAGTAAGCAAAGAAAGCTACACTGACCTGGGTCACCAGAGTGGGAAAGGCTTCTGGGGACCTAATGAGTAAACCATAACTAACAAAATATCTGTATTTACCAAATTATTTTTTAAAAAATGGTTTTACACTAATAGCCTTTCATTTATATTTATCCTTATTTTCAGAAATGCATTTTCTATGTATTTTAGCTGGCTTTCCCTGGCTCCAACACTTCACCTTGATGGAGAAATGAAGCCACCACATGAGATTTTGGAAGCAGTGCAGTCACACCAGCCAGCCAACCCTCACTGCTTACCAGTGAGCAGACTCAAGAGCTGAGACCCTTTAAGCTGTCACTGATAACTGCTGTTAGATCACAGGAAATATTGTGAGTGCTTGCCCCAGCAGATTATAAACAGCACAGGAGAGAGGTTCATTCAGAGCAGCAACAGCACGTGGCTTTTACTGGTCCCAGTTCCACAAAGGAGGCTGGGGAACAGCCAGATCCCAGCTCAGATCCATCCTCCACTGGCACTTCCACCTGGGAACAGCCAGATCCCAGCTCAGATCCCAGCTCAGATCCATCCTCCACTGGCACTTCCACCTGGGAACAGCCAGATCCCAGCTCAGATCCCTGCTCCACTGGCACTTCCCGCTGGGAACAGCCAGATCCCAGCTCAGATCCCTGTTCCACAAAGGAGGCTGGGGAACAGTCAGATCCCAGCTCAGATCCATCCTCCACTGGCACTTCCACCTGGGAACAGCCAGATCCCAGCTCAGATCCATCCTCCACTGGCACTTCCCGCTGGGAACAGCCAGATCCCAGCTCAGATCCCTGCTCACATCCCTGCTCCACTGGCACTTCCACCCAGGACCAACAGGGTCACCTTTGCCAGCAGTAAAAGCCTGACTGAGCAAGCACCAAGGAGGTGAAGGTGACTGATAAAAAATGTTCAATCCTCATTACTTGGTGTGGAGATCCACCACTGCTCCACCATAACAATGTGGGCAGCCAAGTTTAAATGTAAATTTAAGGAACATCTGCAAGTGGCCTTAATTTGTCCTTTACTGTACTGCCTAATAAAGCCTAAAACCTAAATATTTGCTATACATGATGATTAAAAGTCCTTGATTTCCAGTGAAGCAATTCCCTGCTTAAACTTTGGGTATCTCTCAGACCAGAAGTTTTCTTTTCAGAAAGATGAAACCTCTCACAGATACTTCAGACATCAGGAAAAAAAATTCCCATCTTTCATCCAATCTAAACATATACAGATCATAACACTGTAATAAACCACTTCTTTGTTTCCAGTGATAACTTTTAAATAATTTAAAAATATATTCCAAAATATTTTTCACTCATTCATGTGAGAAAGACCTCCAGATTACAACTTTTCTTCAAAAAAATAGTTTTGCCAATTTTTAGGGAATCTTCATAGAAAATAACTTAAACTGGTCATAAAAGCACTACAAAAGGGTAAAGCTTTACCCAGTTAACAGCAACAGGCTTAAAGAAAAAGTTAATTAAAAAAAACCAATAAAATCTGTTCTGGTTTTAGCTCTCACTTCAGAACATTCTGCAGAAAGCAGGAGAAGCATCAATAGCATCTGATCCCAGCTTCAATAAACAGCAAGCAATGATACCCAAATAAATGTGTTTTGTTTAGGACCTTTCTTCTCACACGGAGGAGGGAGAAGCCACAAGCAGATGTTGAGGATCTCCCATGATCATTTCATGGCAAGTCTGATGAAATGTCTCCGAGCCCCCTGAGCAGGCACAAAAACAAAAGGAGTACTAAGGCAGATACACATTAAAGAGAACAGTTTTCCCAGAGACTCATCATACATGATTTATCACAGCAAACACAGATCTCACACGTGTTCTCTGTGAAACAGATTTGCTCAACTGCTCTGACAAACACCTGAAATTCAAGTGGTTCCAGTGGGCACACAAAACCAGTGAATCACCATTCACAAGCAAGAGCTTGATGACACCTTTCATTCATAAATATTAAATAAGAACTTTTCTTTATAGGAAAAAAACCCTGGAACTTTCACCTTTGTTCCCATCCTGCCACATTTGAGGCATAATTCCTTACAGTCTCTATGCTTCATAGTAAACTCTATAAATAGGTAAGGATATCTGGACTTCTTATCATGTTTATGTGACTTTAATATATCTGATCTGGAGTTCTCAAGGTATTATTCAGCAATGTTTTATTCTCCTACTCAATATTAAATAAATAAAATTACATAACAGTTAATTTCCAACTGGACAGTCTCACAGTCTTGAATTATATCTTTACTCTGTCATTAAACATTTCATTGATGGTCCTAGGAGTATCTTTATTCACAAGCCAAACATATTAAAGAGGAACTCTTTTCTTTTACACACTCTTTAATTAGTGAGCAAAAATGGATAAACTACTGTGTAGGACTCAATGACTGGAGACTGAAGAAGACTGATTATGACTTTCTTTAAATTAAAAAATAACAACAACAACCTGTTAAACTGTAAATCCACTGACCCAGCTTGTAAATATTCCATAACATCTTAATCTTCACCTCTGCAGCCTCCATCTTTCCCTTTGAGTTTTCCCTTCAGCAGCTAGAAATCCTGCATCTTCAGAATTTATTGGAGGTTCTGAGTCTGGAGAACCCCTGGGTGTGTTCCAGGAAGTACCAATTTCAAAGCAGTATGAAAATGACTGTAAAAGTCTGGTTGGTGACATGACAGCAGTGAGAAGTTGATCAGCCCAGGGTTACCTTGGTCATTCCCTGCAAGAACAAACCCTTCAAAGGTCACTGGGTCATGTAAAAAGTATTTATAGTAAGTATTTATTTTCCAATATACTGATTTTTTTTTTAATGTTATTTTGGGGGTTTTTGTAGTGCCATTAATGATTGGGGCACTCAGGTGGAATGAACACGTGAAGAGGGAATGGAGAATTCCTGGGGAACACATCCCCTCCCAGCCCTGCAGGGAGATTGCTGCGTGTGGGTATCCCAGAAATCCCAGAAATCCGAAAGATGGGAATAAAACAACGGCTGCAAAGGTGCTGGCAGGGACAGCACTCTGCTCTTTGCAGGCCAAGGAAGCCAAGCTGGCTCCCCCTTTTTTGCTGAGCTTTACTGAGCAGGACTGGGACAGGGGCTGGCCCAGCCCCTGCTGACTGACTGGCTCAAGGACTCTTCCAGCACTGGCTGCTCCATTAATGCATTAACAATTCATGCTGCTCCTTCTGCAAGCACAAGCTTTCCAGAAAGATCATGCAGGATATCAGCACCTAAGTAAAAAATGTAATATTTTAAAAATTCGGTTTTTTTCCTGAATTAAAATAGAATTTTAAAGTCTACAAGAGATTAATGGATGCTGCAGTGATTGCAAAGTTATGTAGATTTTTGTGAGACCTGACATTCAGGGTTTTTTCTTTAAAAGCATGGAAAAAATAAAAAATAATTATCTGTTCTTCAGGAGACTTGTAAGCAATGTTTTTGGCACATTGTCACCCATTCTAACCTAAATACACTTCAAGCTTAGTTTAAATTTAAGGTAGGTCACATAAGATCCTATTTCAATTCATTTGCAAAATGTGTATTCTTTTGTGTACCTACGATGATAAAAAGCAGGGTACAGAAAATGGGATCTTTTCATTCTTTTTGTTGTTGAACAGGATGTTCAAAGGCTCTGTCAAATATTTCTGCTGGATGTGTTTAATGCTAGAGCTCTCAGACACAGCTTGTTACCTTCTTTCCACTTCAACACAGTTTCCTGACGTATTTATGAGGCTGAGACTAAACTAGGTCTGCTTGAAAAAGTAAAACTTAAGGAAAAAAAATTAAAAATTTAACCTGGTTAGGCTGAAACCTTGTTAACCAGTTCCAAGTTTTATGCTGCTGTAAGAAGCTGGAATGGCAAAGAGATGCATTATATACAACATTTGTCTAAAGAAAAAGCAGCAAATTAGGATTTCATTGCAATTGTTGCCACATTTTGTAAGATTAGATTATAAATGTGTATTTTGCTATTAAGACACTGCAGAAAATGGTGGCTGTATGAAAGAGAGGAGCAAGGTACCAGAGTCAGTGCTCTGAATGCAACTCAGGGTCCTGTTGACACATGGTATGGCAAACATTTAATGATCTGAATCTGGTTTTGATCTCTCTTTCATATCAACCAACCAACACTGATGTTGGCAGGTGCTGTTATCTCAGAAATCAAGCAGAGAAATGAACCCAAATGGACAAATCCCCCCATTCAGAACAAGGGGAGGATGTGTCTCCATCAGTGAATCATCCACTTTTTTGGTATTCCTGCATCCTGGAAGGCATTTTGGAGATGAAATTTAAGGGTGTAGTTGCAAAGTTCATATTTGTATAAAGGTGGTGAAATTGGAGATGCAGCAGGTACCAGAGAAACAAACATATAGTGGAACAAGCTCTGAAATAGCTTTATGAAGGGATTTTGTGAAGAAAACTGAAGGAAACTGAGGTAAAAACAAAGGGCCCAGAATTGCAGCTTTTAAGTGTCTGAAACATTTCAAACTTAAGAGCCTAGCATTTCCTTAGAGAATCAGAATTAAGTCCCTAAATACTTCACTTCCAAAGACAAAGTCAAAAAACTAAATAAAATCAGTGTGACACAATGTTCTTTGTCCACCCAGTGTGCACTACTCCACCTGTGAGAATTGTGGACTCTTACACCTGGACAAGGCATCACCTGAGGACAGGTCTGAAGTTGGTGAGCCTTGATGCAAAGGAATGGTGTCCATAGAACCAGCAGGAAAAGGAAAAAATGCTCAAAAAGTAACTAGAACCTATCATGCAAAGATTCAGGTTTGCAGGTGGCAACAGCACCATTGCATTTCTGGGCTTTATTTTTCAAATAATCATATTGCTTGTAATTTAAAAATTTGAAACTGGGAAAAAGGTTTTTAAAAGCTTAAAAGCATCAAATCCTTTCCCTCCTCATGTCTGAAAAGCCTGCACACAACAGTGACAAGTGAACCTGCTTCTCAGTTAGTGTTCTCTTACAGGACACTGCTGTGGCACTGGCTTAATATTTTATTGGAATAATTATACACAGGATTTAAGTGGTTCCTGCTGCCTTTAAAAGATGCCTTTCTATCATGGTGGGTATCTGCAAAAGTTACAAAGAGCAGCTGCTTTATAAGAAGAACACAAGTGCAGCATTTCTGGTTCAGGTTTCCCTTCTGTAGGTCTTTGTTTTGCACGTTTGCCTTTCCCAGCCTCTGAATTCCCACCAAGCCACTTCCAGGAAGAGCACAAGAAAATCTCTTAATGACAATTGGAGTGTGCTACATTTACTCCATTTCACAGCAAACCAGGGGAGGGGAAAAATAATCCACTTTTCACTCAATTTTGATTAGAGCTGAGAGGATTGAGCTGTTCAGGAGGCAGCTCTCGTGGTGATGCCAGCTCTGCCAGAGCTTCAGGAGCAACACCAAAGGCTGCCTGGAGAAACAGGTGCTGTGCCTGCTCCTCAGCCAAACTGAAAGGATGCTGCCCAGAGCTGACCACTCCCCTTGAGGATGCACCAATTTTGCTGAGAAGCACCATTTTTTACAAAAATAAATCATTTTGTACCCATTTCAAATATGGGACATGAAGCATGGAGGGGTTTCATGATTTGTTCAAGGCCACACAGCTCCTCAGGGTCATGGGAGAGCAGGATCCAGTAGCACTCATTTATAGACATGAACTGAAATTCTCTTTTCTGACGTTTGACAATACCATACAAGCAACATTAGCACGCCAAAAAGTCCAAACTTCAGTATTCTAAATATCAAAGAATAGGATTTCAAAAGTTATTAAAAGCATTTTAAAACATGCTAACTTGTGGAATGCTGTTTTCAGCTTCCCAGGGTTTGGATCCCCCTACAACTTGCTTTGGCAGTTCTGAAATCCTGAACAGGATTTATAGGTACAATAATTCTCATCCCAATGACCACCTTGTCTGAAGGTGTTGCCATCCACATGACAGGAATAGCATTCAGGCCACTTTTATTTTACATTTCTGCTGTAGAAAAGGGTGGAAATAATATTTTATTTGAATATATCTGTATTATTTCCTTCACTTTAAAGAAGGGCTGTTCTTGGTCATAAAGGAATGGAACAAGTGAAGAATTTTAGAACTTTCAGAATGCTTTGGGAACTGATCCACATCCCTGTCTCTCCTTGAAGAAAGAGACTATATTGGATACCTGCAGCATGGACTTTGTAAGGTTACAGCTCTTGGGGTGCTCTGAAAATTAAAATTCCACTCACTGAACTTTTCTTTCCATTTTTACATGTACTCCAAACATGCTGCTCTCTCACAACAGAGGAAATTTTATCTTACACACAACCAGGTTAAGAACTTTCCTCAGTGAAAGCTGAGAAATACACAGCAGTTTATTCACATCAGACTCTGCTCAGCACTCCTTTCTATTCAACTTCACACCTCCAGCATGTCAACTTAAATAATTCTAGGGAATACAATAAAACAGAACCAGATTTAGATCCCTCAGCATAGTCCTTAAAACCATATTCTGGACTGCCTGAATAAACAGATGTGATCACCTGTATGAACTTATGTGGGTTTACATTTCAAAGCAGCAAAGTCACAGGAATGGATGTTTAAAATTGACCTCATCTTCCTCACCTTAGAGCCATAAGCTACAGCCAGCAGTTGAGAGTTAAAAGAGCAAAAAAAGATGCCCTCAACCTCTACGAGTTTCTGGAAGCACATCCACTTTAATATGTTCATGCTCCATGTCAAACATCCCCCTTTAAAAGAATTTCATACCATGTATTGCATTCAAAATTGCAAATATAAAGTATTTGATAACATTTAATGGCCTCTAGGTATAATCAGCATAAAACCAGCATAAAAGGGACTCGATATGAATGCCAAATGTTTAAACCAAATGTGATGGAACCTCATGGGGAATTCTGCCACACGTGCTGTCCTTTCTTCGAGGAGGTCCTTCGCTGTCCTTGTAGGGGGTACAGCAAAAGGATGTGGACAAGAAAAGAAACCCAGGCCGTGTGATGCTGCAGCAGTGTTTAACCACAGCTTCAATGAAGCCAGCTTTGATCACTTGTGAGGGGGAAGCAGTGACCTGTCCTTTCAGAGAGCGTTTGCTCCTTTGATGCGAGCGCTGCGCTCGTTTCGACTGCGCGCCGAGCGTCAGTGCCGCACTTAACGCTTCCTGATAAAAATATCACACAAACAGAGAAAAAGTCAGGGCACTCACAAATCCCACTCCAGCTACTTCATTCTGTAGCTGTGCTCAACTTTGAAAGATGCCAGAAGCAGGTTCTAAAGCACCACAAAATCTGCAGGAGGAAGTGGCAAGTACTGTAGAGATCAGCTGAATATAACCAGGCTATTGATCCATTATTGACACATTAATACCACATTTGCCAAGGCACAAGTGCTCCACTGCCATTCCTGCCTCTGTCCCAGGCTATTAACTAAAATTCATGAAAAATAGGCAGGATCCACAGCTACCTTGGATATACAGCTACCTCTGAATGCCTAAAAGCAGAGGCTGTATCAGAATCGTCTACAGCAAGTGCTTTATAAGTTATGGAAGATAATGACAATCCCAGTTGATTTTTATATATATATATATATCCATTAAGAACTCGAGTAAAATCTGCCTATTTATTTCAATTCAACTAATTCCCTGTTGATAAGAATAATTTTAGTTTTTGCAGACCTCGGGTAAAATTCCAATAAAGGTAAATTAACTCTTCCTCCTCAGAGTGCAAGACAAAAGACATCCCCCCAGACAAGATTTGGGACAATTAAAAATAATGATCACTGATATTAAGGATACATAATCCTAAAAATAAGTTCATTCTTAAAAATTCCTTTAATATTTCATGACCTACAACTATTACAAATAATGTGACAGCCATATGGACTTTGGAAAATGATTCAGATTTTCCTAAAATTCACTGTCTTTAGACCTCTGAGGTTTATTCCAGCTACCATTAAGAAGATTAAGATTCCAAATTCAGATTCTAAGTTGGAAATATTTCTGAATTTTCCCATTGTTTGGGTGCAAGGCTGCATTCATCCAGCCTAACATCCCCAAACTGATCTCTACAGCTGACATCATGCTTTCCTTCTTTTTAGGCATGGATCCAGCACTGTTACATTTAGATCTAAATCCTAGATATGAGTTAAGTGATTCTATGATTCTAACTGCTGGGAAGCTGCCCAATAAATTTATCCTGATTATTTTAAGAACAGATGAAAATGCCATTAAAGTTACACCTAAATTATAAGTTATTCCTCATTTTCACTAGGCTGAACTGAAAATTTTTAGCCTGCATTTACTCAAGATAGAACAATTCCCATATGACACTCCACAAAGCAGAGCTTGCTTTTTCCTACACCAGCTCCTTGTCATCTTAAGGTTGCCACCTGGAAATTAAATCTTAGAATCATTAATCTGTGCCATTTCCAAGCTCTTCCTCACATTAGAGCTAATAAGAATTATTCTCTTTCCCACTTAGCCACCTTTACATTTTCTATAATGATCCAGGGATTTATTTCAGTATGTAAAAGATTGGTCTTTTACATTTGTTACTTCTTTAAAATTCAAGACCGCTTGAAATAAGTTTTCCCATAAATTCATTTGGATTTAGCTTTTTTTTTTCTTTTTTTCCAGTAGTAATTACCTGTTGTTCAGCCTCTCATATCTGATATTCTAACACTTTCAAACAAGCAAGATTCTTCTGACTCTTTAATATCAGACAATTTAAAACTCAGTTCTGTAACATAAATTACATTCTCTGACCTGCTGAAACCATTTACAGCACCTCTGCTTTTTGCTACCATTTTGAGGCCTGAATAAAGACAGACTCCCCCACTCTTATATTTGATTGGTACCAGCAAAAAATGAAATGGCCCATTTGTACTAGAAGAGTTCAAACTCAGTTTTATGAAACTCTGAACAGTGAAAAAATAACAAAACAAAAGGTCTTACCTATCACAGTTTAATAAAGAGTTCATAGCATTACTATGTAGCCATTTCCACATCTCGGGACATGTTTTTAGTTTTAGCATGCATTAAATAACAACAACAAGGAGAAGTTATTTTGCAATTTTGAGCCTGTTCCCAGTGTGAATTTCTCAAGAGAAGTTTAATCTCTTCATAAATGTCTTAACAATGCCATGGCCAGAAGGGGAAGGTATGGCAAAGCAAAAGCCACAAGGTGGAATAAATGGAAGGAACATGAAAGGTTTAATTCAAACCCCCAAACTGCTCTGAGATTTTGAGATGGCTAAAAAGACTCTAAAATTAGGCTGAACACAGTTCAGATGTAATTAATGGCTTTATGCTCCTTCCCATCCCTGGACTCACATCTGATTTGGAGGAGGAGTTTAGAGGGATGGTGCTGAGTTTCAGGAGGTCTGTACCTCACTGGGTACCTGTACTTTGGGTGGCTTTGATTTTGGAAAACTGCAGATTTCACTGTTTATTCACAAAACTCTCGATAAACTCCTGGAACAACTTCAGGACTGACAGCACAACAAATTTAACTGTAAGGAAGGGAAGGAGAAAACCTCGCCACCCCTCCCCTGTCACCCTCAGCGTGACAGAACGCGGAACAGCAGCATCCTGCGACATCAAAAAGGGGAAAACACTTGAGGCACTTAGCCCGCTGGCAAATCATGCTCGGGGATTTCTAGATGAATGACTTGTATCTGTGTTTACAGCCTTTCAGCAGAGTGCTCACTGTTTACTCTGGAATTAATCCAGGTCCATAAAACTAGTGATACATCAACGTAACAGATGTGCTTAAGTGACTCTGCATTATAAGGAGATCTGCTTGAGTTACAAAGACTCAGTAACCAGTTTTAAGCTGATTTTGACAACCCCAGTCTGTAACTTATCAGCACCTACCATACTAACTCCTGTTAGTGGACTGGTAGTCTCTAGTTTTAAGGACTTCATAATTTCATTACTTGTCCTTTAGAAGTGTTTAAACTAATAAAGCCAATAGTGTTCAAGCATAATGTCCTAGTTCTTGACATAAATCTAAATTTTTCCTATAATATCTCTATGTTGAAAACAGTTTAATTTGTGTTCATCTCGTATTTACAAAATGCTGGGATGTAAACAAAGTTCCTTGATCTTCAGGACATGGGATGGAGCCCAAGGCAATGCTCTTGCTGCTCTCTAAAGGATCCACACAGCAAATAAAATTCAAGTGTTTTTTAACAGCTGTTAATGTATTTGGCTTTAGAGGCTTTGTTAAGAGCTCACTGTCATTATTATCTTCTTTTCCAATCACTATGCTTGCAACTTAGCTAGGAATATTTGAGTTCAAAGTTTCTGAAACATGTCAGAGCTCTTTTAGACAAGGTTCTATGAACAGCCACATGTTAAATACAAAAAAAAATATAAATCTATTTTACAATGCTTTTTCTTCTTTTTCTTTGATGCTCTCTATTGTGAAACTTTTATAATGTTGATCATAGAGAATTGCTTTCCTCAAAGCTACTAAAATCATGGAATTGATGGGAGAAGGTAGAGCTCTCTCAGTCTGAGACTGAAAAGGGCACTGAGAGTTTTGTGCTCTCCAGTTTGAAGGGTCTCTGTGTATGAACTTCTGTCCCAGCCAGCAAAGGCCCCGACTGCATTTTCCATCCCATGTAAATTTAGGGGCTGGCATGCAAACAGGTCCCCCACAAACAGCCCAGTAACATCACACACATCACATTTAAAAGTGTTCATTTTTAAAAGGTACAGGTAGAAACACTGCAGGCTTCATTTCAACACAAAACAGCAAGGTTGGAAGCGAGTCTCCCCTAGAATACACAGCACAATTTGGGGTTTCCCAAACTCTTAGGCTGTTTTTTTGGCCAGAATCTAAATTTTAAGCATGACAAAACCCGAGGACAGCTAAGCCCTTAATGTAAATATATGCATTGTGAACTGATACATATTTGTATCGAGTGGTCACGCTGCATTGTTACTCTAAGTGTAATATTCCTGAAATGCCTGTACAAAGCCAGCTGGAAACCTTGACATTTCATCCGGATTGTTATTTATATACATATTTACTGCTGCCACCTGCTTGTAACTTGGCTCACACCACGAAGCAGTACGTTTCCCTTGTTTCATTATACTTTGACATTTCACTAGAACTACAGAGCTGCCCATTTCTCAGTTTCCAATTGCTCTGCAGCCACTCTTGAATTATATTGGCTCAGTAATAGAATAAAGATCTTTCTCCGTGGTAGTACTAACCTCTCTTTTCCGTACCCAGATGGCACAAATTGCTGCTGGCACATGTAACAATTCCAGCACAGCTTCTGCTGCTTAAATGAACCCCCATAAACCCCACAGAGCTAGATTAGATTAGGGAATTGGGAGGTGAGGAGGAGGGCTGGCCAGTGGTTTCAGCTGAAAGAGGGAAGGTTTGGTACAGGCTGCCTGTGGCTGTGATGGAGCACTCTTACCCTGTAATGCTCAGTGAGCCTGCTCCTGAGGAAGAAACCAAAATTAGCCAATAAAGTTAATAAACCTAATTTCATCATCAGTGCAACATCCATTTTTCCTGTTATTCAATCAACTGAGTTATCTGCCCCTGATGTCTCAGGGAAAGGACACTTTCCAAGGAATAATGCTTGGAAGAGCAGTCACCAGGGGACACCCACACTGCTCGAGTTTGTTCTTGCTTCACTCAGAGCATCCAGTGAGTGGACCAGCTCTGACACTTCTGAGGAAGCCTGATCCCCCCTGCCCAGGCCCTCAGAGGTTTAAATCCACCTGTGAATTTGCAGCTGCCCTGTGCAATCCCAGGGGAGCTGGGATGCTCGGCTGGGATGCTCGGCCGGCAGCCGAGCGTGGCACGAAGGGACTGGGGAAGGGGCTCTGGGAGAGCACTGAACCAGGCTGCCCCTGAGAACAACCCACTCTGGGCCAGCCTCCTGCTTGGCAGACTGAAAATGTGTCTGTGCTGTCGGTCCAACAGTTTGTCAGGAGCCATTTCCAAGGTACAAATGGAAATCTGCAGTGTGAAATTCCCTGCGTGTGACACGAATCTTCCACGACTTCACCAAAGTTACACTGCTTTATATTTAACACAGGCTACAACACAGCCTAGCACACACATCCATGATTAATTGTAGGGGAAATCCTCTAGGCATTCCATATTTAAAAGACACTAAAATTGAGAGAAACTAAATATGAAAGAAAGATAACCAATATATTTAAAATTATCACAGAACTATGGGCATTTTACATTTATATAAGCCATAAAATAAAACAATTCAACATGTTTCTAAGAAAGCATCTGCTCTACCTGTTCTTAAACCCTGTCCCTATGAGGAGAACAGAAATCCTTGGGTAGTTAAAAGGCCAACAGTTACAAAATTACTGCAGTAAGGGACAAAAAGAAGGAATGCACTGGAATGTTTCCAGCCCCTAAAGTGACATGGCAATGGTAAGTTTTTCCTGCTGACTGAAAAGAGCTTCTCCAAAAAAAAACAAACAAACCTAAGGTCACTTAGTGTTTAGAGAACAAAATGATGCCTCAGGTTGCACCTCTAAATCAAACACAATGCAGTGACTAAGTAAAAGTCATTTTTTTACAGTTAAAATAATGTAGAACTGCACTAAAATGATCAGAACTACACGTGAAGCACTAATTTTTGCTGCTGTCCTGAGGACAACCACATCTCAGGGCAGAGGGGGGAAAGGCAAAGACTGGACATTTCTCACAAGGTACCAGCAGGAAAACAAAATGCAAAAACTCAAGAGATTGAGGAAAACAATCTTCAGTTTGTAAACCTCAGTTTGTGTCTTAGCTGGGAGTGAGTAAACTCCCATTCGCTCATTCAGCCTCAAAATAAAGGCCAAATTTAAAAATCCAGCTTAGTTTTTAGCTTATGTGGAGACTTTGCAAAAAGCAAACTTCTTTTTAAAGAAACCACCTGGAAAAATCACATTAATCAAAATTAGCAACAGAAGCTGATTACTTTAGTCTTCTTCAGAAATGACCTGACCAGCAGAAAACCTAGTCTCATGTCCTTCTTTTATCTAGAAGAATTTCCTTGTGTCTTTGAAGAGTGTTAAATGATTCTGTGATGACTCTGCTCTCTCCCTGCAGTTCTGCTTTTGAGCCAGAGAAAATTTAAGAGAACTTTATTCCCATTAAGCTTTTCAAACACTGATTTGGAGACAGAGCTGAAACTCTAAATTTTAAAGTGAAGGGCAGACTTCTCAGTCAAAGCAGTGATTTTATCCATGTGAACCAATAAAATAGCTTTTTCTTTTCACACATCTCTTAAATTCTGCTCCTGTTAATAGAACTGTGTGTCTGAGGCAAATTCAGCAGAAATTGCTTGGTTTAATTTCTAGCTGTAAGAAAAACAAACGCAGACACAGCAGGAGGCAAGGAGGGAAGAGCTGTGATAAAATAGGGTGAAGACTTGCAAAGTACTCAGGATATCTGAGGAAGGACAGTTAAGCAGTATGATGTGACCTGTTATAATAGCTGGAAAAAATAGGTTTGGAAGTTTGCTATTTGACTCAGCTCTAAAATGCAATGCTGAGAGCAGAAGTTATACAGCATTTACCAAAACTCCAGAGTGAAATATTGCCACTCTTCATACACAGTTCAAAGTTCACCAGAACCTTGATATGAAAAATTCTGGATGGAGTGCCCTGGTATTCCACAAAGAAAACACAATCCATTGCTAAAACTGGAATGAAATAATTTGAATTTTTGATTCAGATGCTCATCACCTCATTTGATTCACAGACCTGTCATTTCCAGTTGATGCCACACCAGATGTCTCGTAAGGAGGTCACTTTACCTACACTGACAAAGTATCTACACCTATTAAAGCCTGGTTTAGCTAAGAACAGCCTGGACAAGCATTTTGTCTCATTTTCTCTCCTGCAATGCCACACACATTTGTGTTACCAAGTTCTGAGATCCTCCCCACTATTTCTGACAAGCCATTTTAGCCAATCTCTGCACAGTTTTTGCTCCTGTGAACATACAATTTCCTCTATTTACCTTATAAAGAACAAGTATTAGAAAAAGAAATAAGTGAAAAATAGATCACGAGAAAAAAGAAACATAAACAATGTTTGCATGGGAAAAAGCAGCAGGAGGAAAAATACAGGGAAAAAAAAGGATTAAATTAAAACACAGGAAAAGAAAATGTTGTATTTTAAAGAACAGAAACATGACATATTAAGTCTTGGCCTCATTCACCATGACTTTGCATTTCAATTAAATACCATGGATACATGAATATATATTGAACAGAATAATCTTGGAATTACCTGATGAAAGTGTTTCTCCTATTTACACTTATGAAAAAAATGGGAAAATTGTAATGCAATTGTTAATAGGTTGCTCAACTTTATGGAATAACAATTTTAAAACAATTATATCTTAATTAATTATTTTAATTTTCATTCCCACAAGTACTTTTTAGTTTAACTTTTCAAAACCCCAACAATATGTATTTATCTTCCTTCCACCACATAATTTTAAAGAAAATTATACAAAAGACAAGAAGTCAAATTGCACTTGAGGAACAATGTAAGATGTTGGCTGATCTTAGAAACATCACTTTTCAAAGAATTGTTTTACCTACACTTTCCAGATAACATTGATACAGTGGAAACAAAACTGTCAAGCAGTTTGCAAACTTTCACACTGTAGCCTGAACGTCAAAAGCTGAAGTGAAATTCAACAAAGGAGGTTAAATCACATTTCTGTAAGCACCTAAGCTGCTGGGAAAATCTTGTTGGATAAGTCAACTAAATAAATATTTTTTAAATAGTAATAGTTCTTAATAGTAATAACAGACATAATGGAAACATCAGTAAGAATCTCTCAGATTGGAGAGAATCTCAAAAGATGCTCTATTTTACTTCCAGAAGCAACAAACTGCTAAAAGGACAAAATGAGGAATCCATGTTTAGACCTTGGAACACAGAACCATCAAGTGATGAATGAATTTTTTAATCCATGTGTGCCTGAGAGCAAACTCAACACAGGCCTGACTGCCCGTGCCCAGGCTCTGGAAGTGCCTACAGCCACCACCCCTCAGCAGGCAGGACCTGCAGGTGAGGGCAACTCTGAGCAAGCATCACAAGCTGGTCATGGAGGCCCTGCTGCTGACAACCCAAACCCTCCCTTGCCATGCCTTCCTCATTTATCCAAGAGTGTCAGTGCAGCCAGCATGTGCCATGTCTGCTATTAGCAATCAAGCCTTGCAATCCCTATTGACAAGACGGACAACAATCCACTCTCGTAAAAGATTCATGACACAACTTTGCACTCTCTACTGCTTGCTTTCTCATAAAACCAGTGCAAATCCCATCAAAAATTTAGCAGAACCCCTGCCTCATCTGTTTAGGCCTGAAGCTAGTTGCAGGGACAACTCATTAGGGACAAGCTCATTAAAACCAGCCCTGGAGCAAAAGCAGTTTGCAAGTCTCCTCATTTTTATTCACTTTCACCTAGCCATTCCAGCTCCTCGTGCTTCCCAGATACAGAGCTTCTAATGATTTGCTACAATGAGCAAGGCTGTTTCCAAACTACACCCAGGCTTCCACAAATGCAGTTCCTTCTGTACTCCAAAGCTGAGAGAGCTCTGCTCATTTGTAGGGCTTAGATGGTTCTGTGCGGAGAGGCAGCGCCGGGAAACCCAGAGGATGCTGCTCTGAGCACTTCAGCTAAAGGAACTGGGAGCAGCTATCAAACACACACTAAAACCCAAAGAGAAATCAAGATGTTCACAACTAACAATAACAGATACACACACTCAAGGATTCAGTGCATTTGGTATTTCATGTGGTGTTCTCAGCACCTTTTAGCAGCTAAAACAGGCAAGAAAAATTAAAAAAATAATTTTTTTTTTTTAAGGGGAAAAAGGTGTGTGTGGGGGGGAACTCAGAAAATATTTCCTTTTTCCTTAAGAATAAATACTGTTTAGATAAATTCTAGGGTTGCAGATTATTTACCTTTTCTGTCATCTGCTAAACTTTGTCTTGCCATGAGCACCAGCTGGGAAACCTCACTAATATCTCCTGAATTAGATGCCTAAATTTAGCTGTGGCACTAAGTAGTCCAATAGCCCAATTTTGAATACAACAGAACTTGAAAATTATGGTTATCCACAGTTCTGAAGACTGCAAGAGTTCCTGACTTCTGTCACATACAAAGAGAACTGCAAAGGTCTGCAAAGAGTGGATTTCCACCCCTCCAGACGTGGGATGACAAAAGCTGGTGAGTCCTGCACAGGGATCTGGTGGCCAGTTCATGCACCAGGAGAAGGAAAACTCGTGGAGATACAGCCCAGAACAGCACTTGCTAAAAATGGTCTCAGAAGAGCTCAATTCTAGCAAAAGTTGCATGGTACAGCTGCTCAGGCATGGATCCATGCCCAGATAATGCATTAGGCTCCTGAGGGAGAGTCTGACCAAACTTGGGGGAGCAGAGAACTGTCTGCATGACAAGTGTGTTCCAACAATTCTACAGATCATCTTCAAAAACCAGCCAAATTCTACTGCCCAGCTCTGCAGAAAAGCCAAGAATGTAACCAGCAGTCCCAGTGAAGGAGCCCCTCACTCCACAGCAATCCCAGATGAGTGGCTTTAATTTATAATTTTGCTATATGCTAATATTCAATGTATTTTCACCTTGCCTGCACTTTACACACAGCACCACATACAGGACATTTTCTGTTCTTGTTGAGCTCACTCTCTGCTCAGCTTATGATGGTCTGTAACAATCTCATTGACAGTCTTGAGCACATCACCCAAGGCTACATCACCAAGGTCTACAGCCTTATTCAAAGCCAAAATCAAAATAAAACAGATTATTTTGCTTTCCTTACTTCTGCCCAACTTCAGCCAGAGTCAAAAGTATTTACTTAATGTGGAAGAATTAATTATTTGGAAGATCACAGGCCAAAAGTGCCAAAGACTGTGGAGTGTGACATGCACAATTTTTCTTAACAAAACCATCTAATTACTCTGCACATGGTCAAGTGCCACGAGCACACAGCACCTCGAGCAAGGCAGGTGAACTGATGGGCTGTGAAGTTTGGTTCGTGCTGCCTGGCTGCTCCATCACCTCCCCAGCACCAACACAGTCCTGGCACAGATCAACGGCCCTGGCACAACCCTCAGCTCTAAGTTGAGCAGAGCAGCCTCACTTTGCACCAAAATGGAGTCAGGACCATTTAATGGGGACTTTAGGGAGCAGCTGAGACAACAGGAGAGCACATTTCTCCTTTTTGATTGCTTTTTTAGAGAAAAAGTGTCTGTGTCTCCATTCAGCAGTGGGGGCTTCAACTCATTTACATGCTTGAGTAAGAGGCACCCACACATTAAAATAAAGTCTTAGTTAGAAACATTATTAACCCTATTTTGTGCTGTTTCCTCTGCTTCACTGGGCAAAGGATGAAAGCTGCAACGCCATTAATGCAAACCAAGCAATGAAATCAATTTTTCTGAGAAATGAGAACTTAGGGAGCAAGCTATTTAAAATTAAAACATGTAACAAGCTTTACCAAAACCACAGCCCACTTTATCTAATCCATTGCACAAGTTTTCAGCGTTTTGAAAACATTAAAAGGTCCATGCTTATTTTTCTATTATTCTCTTGTGTCTCCATTAAAAAACACCTGAAGGCTGAGAACCTACACATCTCATAAAACCTACTGCAGATATGGGAACTTCAGAGGACATCAATTTGTAAAGAAGACAATGACAATACAAATGCATTTAGAGAGAGAAAAACAATGTTACTTTTGTCCTTTAAAAACCAATAAAATTTATCAAAAAAGCAGCTAAGCAACACAACTGAAATTCAAATGCTTTGAAATATAAATAAATCTACATTTAATAACACTAGCTTTTTGATTCTTAGACAAATATTGTAAAACTTTATTTAATCTTTCTAACAGCTTTTCAAAGGCACCTTAGATATAATTCTGCCTTTCAATTTAACTATAAAGAGTGAGAGGAGTGGAATACAACTCATTATCACATTAGCTCTACTTCTTTTCCTAAACTATTTTCTTAGAAAAACAAGTGATTTCTCAGCTTCCAAGTAAACAATAAAATATAAGCAACTTCAATGTAGAGCACTTAGAAAGAATGTGAATGCATCATATATGTCACTTACTGTGTGGGGGGAAATCCAGAAACAAATAGCTCTGAAAAGGTTTCATTACTGTGATACTGAGTGTTAATAGCATAATATCAATAAAACTGAAAGATGCAAATAGGTAATTTGGATTAAGCATTTGGATTACTTGTCATTAGTTATTAAGTCTTGCTCCAAATGAACTTGCTCTAAGGCAGTAACATATTTACAAGCACTGTGACTTCTTTCCCTGGCAGAGTGAAAACACCGATGCCATTAGAGAGGAATTTACTGTGGGTCCTCTAAGCAAAAAGGCAATGACTTCATTGAGCTTCATTACTAACACAAGTTGCCCTCATTAAAAATTCCAAACAAACAGGTGTTTCACACTAGGTCTACTTCTAAAATTGCTTTCTTTTTATTCCCAGGGATACATCAAGAGCTGAGGGAGAATTCATGCAGTATAGATCAGTCAGGCATTGACAGCACATCACACTTTGACAAGCTGCTTGGCTCTGTTTAAAGTCTAAGTTAGGCCTTGGCCCATCAAGGCCATGGCTATTGAATTATTGACAGCCTCTCACTGTGGCGCAAAGGGAAGGAGTGCTCCAGCCCCAGCTCAGTAAAGATGAAATGGAAACCCTCTCTGAAGCTTACTTTAGCACGTTAAAGGAGTTTTAATGGTCTTCTTTAAAATTCAGTGAGAGAATACATTACACTGATTATACTTTCACCAGCTAAACAAAAAGTTTGGGATGCTGGGGAGATTATAAATGAAAGGAAAACTACACAAAGTACAAACCTGATCTATACCAAGAAGCTGACTAACATTGCAAACCACATCAAACCATCCAGCTTTACACACCTGACAGTTTTCACCATTCTGTGCTGTTACACCTGGTGCAAACCAAGGGTCATCACCATCCCAAAATACAGGCTGGCTTTCAGAAGGGTTCCTTTCTGCTCACACCATTAAATCTGCAAGCCAATGCAATGGCCAGTCCATGTTTACAGTTTAGCAACCCCCACAGTTCTCTCTCTCTTTCCCTTTGTGGTGCATTTAGGGGGTCAGTGAGGACCTGGCCACCCAAAATCTGGTTGGTTTGTTTGTTTTTCCAGCAGGACTCTTCTACAGGGTAAACCACCACCCCTCTGCAACTAGCTGATTAATATTAACAATCCTCATGTTCTTACATAATTCCTTTTCTTCTTCAAATTTATACCTGCCAAGCTTTACTTGCATTTTAATAGCTGATGTCAGACAAGCAACAAGCAGAAAGTTCCATCTCAGGACTATAATTTTAAATACAATGAGACTCACATCAACTGTCGCATAGACACGAGGAAAATTATTCCACACGGACTTCTAAAGTGCATCCTAAAAGCTTCAAAGAATGAGTGCGTTTTTTTAAAGAATTTAAAATGATGCTCAGGGAGGGGGGAGGGGGGGGTGTTAAGCAATTTGTCTAATGTGACCCTGTACTCATTTCTCCAACATCACTTCCAATATGCTGCCTCCTGTCAAATCAACAAAGAGAGCCAAACAGCACATCTAAATTTGTGTTCATTTGCCTTCTGCAGGATTATCTTTGCCACGTCAAGCATTATAAGTAAATCAAAGATGCTTCTCAGGGGCTGTAAGAGTGGGGCTAATCTCCAGACAAATATTTAGAAGGCAGCTTAGCCTGTTCTGGCTTTAATCGTTTCCAACTGATTTGACTTATTCTAATTACAGCCTTTATGTTATAAAAGCCATTTTTATGTTGCTGAAGAGCAGTTTCACTGCAAATACATGAAATTTTGCTGAGTTTCTGTTCCCATGCTGATTATGGAAATGGTACTCTACAGCTTTCCTCTAATTAGAAAAAACACACTTCACACAGCATCAACAATTTTTTACATTAATAACAGAGTGACAGTGTCCTTTTGTGTGTCTTTAAATAACTTCTCAAAATATGACACCACAAAGCCACCGTATCCCACTTGGGTATCACACTAGGAGCAATTTTCACTTTTTTGCATATTATATTTATTCAAACACAGAGCAGCATCTTTGAAGAAGCTGTTTAGTAATTTAACCTAACAGAATAAGATAATTAAACTTCTGGATAGTCTGTGTTTTTCTAAACCCACGAACTCGAAAAATTCAAACACTCACACACAAAGCAAACTGTACATCTCCTCTGACAAATCAGACACCAAGGCTACCTATTTCAGTATTTTAGTATTTCCTTACCTTCCTGTCATTCCCCATAATGAACAGAGAGCTGAGATAATGCAGTTTTGCTTTGCATCAACTCACAGATATTTCTGGCTGTTTAATGGAAATTAACTGCAAACCCAAATGCTGGGAACAACAGAAATCAAGGCAGAGGAGTCACAGAACATGTAGCAAAAGTCCATTCCAAATTCTATACATTATTAAGTAATGCTTCCCTAGGACAGGAAAGACCTTTTCATTTACTGTCAAAGCTGAGCCCAGAAAAAGCAGTTATGATGAAATATAAATAAGGCATGTGATAATACAGATTATTTCTGCTATGACTTTATGCAACAGCCAACTCAGAACAGTGCAAACTTCCCATCCCTGTGCAGACAGAATCAACAATAATATTGTGATACAATGAGAAAAACAAAAGGGGGATTAAAGGACTAAAAGCTGGCATGATTTAGTTAGGTACAGAAAAGATGCTTTAGGAGCCAAAACTGAAGAAAAAGGCAACTCTGAAGTCTCCACATTAGAGAAATATATGCTTTAAATTATGCACACATCACTTTCAATGCTGAGAGTGGTCAAATTCAGCTGCTGTAGGATAAAACAGAGCACCAGGCAGAACTCAGTTCCAGAAGGCATTTACAGCATGACCTCTCTATGAAATAACAGGTAGCACTATCACAGAGTTTTGCACAGTGCTGTGACAACAATGTCTCCAAGTTGCTTTCATTTCTCTGAAAAATCTACACTTGCTGACACAATCCTGTGAGGTGTCAACAAAAAGCATTTATATGTCCCCATTTGCTAGAATGGAGGGCATCAATTACTCAGGCATCAATTTTGACTGCTTTATTATTCTAGAGACTTGTTCCATAATAGCTTGTTATCCTTTTCGTAAAAATTAAAACTCTGCTATTAATAACTCTTTGACAAGACTTCAGCTCTCAATTACATTAATAATAAATTCTTGGCTTTCTGTGCGAGTTCCTCATCCTTTTCATCCGTAACTAGACTTTGTAAAATTAGTGAAGAAACTGGAAAGGAAGCAAAACTACATGATACTCCCCAAAAAGAACTTTCTAGCCTCCTACTCTGCTCAGCCTGCAGGTGTCCTGAGATGAACAAGCACTCTGGACACTCAGTAACCCTTCCTGGTTTGACCTGAAGGTCTGGATGCTGAGGAAGCTGAAGAAAAGTGCTCAGCGAAGCAGCCGGGAGCAGAGGCTCCGTTACTGCGTCTGGAGTGGATCCTGGGTGATGATTCAGAGCAAGCACAGTGGTGGCACACACCAGCCCATACTGCAATGAGCTGCTCACGTTCCAGATGCACTCCCTGAGCCACACAACCTCCTGTGGGTGTTCCCCACAGCCCCCTGAGAGCCTCTCCTCTCCAGACTGAGTGTCAGCCAGGTATCAGGAGCAGTGGGGATGGCAGACAGCCAGGAGTCTCTTCCTAACACACTGCACAGACCCAATAAAAGGGTTTGATTGGTTGGTTTTTTTTTTTTTCTGAACTGCACATCCTCACTTCATTGCCCATTTTAACACTTAGACAACATATTACATTGGGAATCCTGTAGGTCTAAGGTGGAAACATTCAGAAACAGAAAATTATAAACATGACTACTCCTTTACTTGAAATATTGGGCACGTGTTACACCAGTTCTGCAAAGATTGTATTGAATCTGTTTGCAAACCAAATTTATTTTGGTTTAGAGCCACACATTTCTCATGGAGTTGGCTATTCAAGACACTTCTATCAAACCCATCACAGAAGTAAAAACTCTATCAGTCCTACAGTTGTCCAAATTATATCCCCAAAGCCCTGCCATCTTTAGTTAACCTTCAAAGAAGAGGCAGAATAATCTTTGCCCATAGCTTTCACACCTGAATCTCTAAAAGTTACCACAACCTAAATAATGACTATCAAAGATCCTCAGGAAAGGACCAAATCTGATGCAAATGGCAGCAAACCAAAATCCTTCACTGCTCCACACAAAGCAGCACACATAATATTAGAATCAGTGGAACCAAGTCACTCTGCCAAGGTATTAAAGACAAGACAAGCATTTCCAGAGGTGATTATCTCCCACTTGGATATCCCAATATAATCTGAGGTTTTCTATTGCTGTGAGGAAATAGACTCACTGCTGTGAGGAAATTGAGGTCTTGAAGTGTCTGGGAACAGAATTATTAGCATAGCCATGCTGACTGTACCAACTTCTCAGGTTTTTAAACCAGTTCTTCATAAGGTAATCCCTCCTTAACAATACAGTGTGTTTGGGATTTTTAGTTCAGTAAATACATGTTTTCCCTCTCTCTCTAAAACACTTAAGAGCCAATGTGTCATGGGTCTGCCTGTCAGGGAAAAGTAAAACTGGATTGTCAGACAGGACAAGTTTGTTATTAATGAACTCTGGGTCTTACCTATTTGGAAAAAAATCATAGAAGCATTCAGATGCTTTTACAGAAATAACTTTGCAAGGAGCAGAAGGGCTGAAGTTGATAAACAATTACACATTTTAAAAGAAAAAACTTCCAGATATGGTACAGATATTCCCTTTACACTTTACATCAACATCTCTCTGCAGAGGATCAAGACAGTATCTTTGCAAAAGGCACATTATCCCTTATCTACTTATTACTTGGCCTTTGCTTCTGAGGAAGAATCTTTGACCAAAGAACAAAATAAATGCTCTCAAACACTGGCACAATGGGGTCGCTAGAATTTTACACCAAAGAACTATTTCCCACCAAAAAATACCAAAAAGCCATAAATTCTATATAGTTTTTAAGCCATACCATAAAATTCAAATAAGAAAAATATCCTTGACATTCTGTAGAAGTTTTTCATGAACCTGGATAATGTTTTGGAGTCAATCATCAAAATAACTTCAGATTATTCTATCAATATTGCTGCTTACATAGGATTTTGTTTTGGTTTTATATAGACCAACTTCTGTAAGCTAACCATAGAGAATTTCAGGAACAAAAAGAAAGAATTCAATCATGTACAAAACTCTGCATCCCAGCCTCTTTAAATGAAGAGGGGGGAAAAAAAAGGGTAAACTTTAATGTTATTGAGGGAAAAGAAAACACAACAAAGAAACACAACTTCAGGCATTTAAAAAAGAAAGTTAGAATGCATTCTCCTATAAACAATCCTTCTGCTACCAGCTGGATAAAAAATCTTCAAGGTTGAGACTTCATTTCCACAGCACCAGCCACTGTCCAAACACATCATATTTGCTGTTTAATTAAGAAAGGACTTGCAATGTCCTATACAGGACATGTGAAGTTCCAAATGCAGTTCTGAGCTGTCCTGATTTGAATATAAATAAACGAGCACAGCATTTTTAAATCTTCTGCATCGTCAGAGGGAACATAAAATCATTCCTGAATGTACCCATTTACTTTTAATTTTTTTTTCTTTTCCTTCTTTTCCTTCTTCCCTTTGTCTAAGGCTGCCATGGCTCAGTGATGAGCCTGCAGGAGGGGCTGTTCCCACAAGCACTGCCAGTCCTGTGGCTGCTCCTGGCCCCCTCTGGGCTCTGCAGGGCTTTCTCACAGGTGCACCCCAAAGAACACCCCAAAGCTGCCCAGGAGCAGGGCTGAACGAGCCTGGGGGATTTCACTGTGCCCGAATTCACCCAGAACAAACTGCTTAGCTGCCCCCAGGTGAGCCTCCTGATCTGCTTCGAGGAGCAGCTGCAGGAGCACTGGGGCAGGCACAAGGAAGGGCAGGACTTCCCCACTCCCTGCGGTGATTCCCAATCTCCCCTGGGATCTGGGTGAGGATGGAGCTGGATTTTCCCACTCTGCAGCAGAAGCAGCCAAGAGAGTAACAGGAGGTACAAAAGAAGAAGATTCTATCAGCCCTTTACTGATTGTCCTCTGCAGAGTACAGACAGCAAAAGTGCTGGAAGTGCTCTGGGTTTATCATTTTTAACACGTGCTCAACACAAAGTGGAAGTTCTCTGGGAGTTTGTTATAAAAGTAGCCCGAGAGCAGACAAAATTTCAGCTTTAGTTACTCAGCCACAGCACTTGTGGAGCCACTGGAGCCCGCCCTGCCTCCCTACCCCTGAAACTGTGGGAGCAGCAACACCACAAGCTGACTCCACTGAAGGACAGCGGGGCCTCAGTAACAGCACTGCTCATTGCACTGCAGTTTTTAAAAGGCTTTTCTCAGAAATGAGACTCTAAAACTACTTGACAAGCAGGTCTGCTCAGATACACTAAAGCCTGACCTCCAAAGGACAGAGGAACACGAGTAACACCAAAGGTCACTGTTTGATGTTCCATGTCTGTATTACACACCATACCTCACTACAACACAATTCAATTTCACTCTTAGAGACCAAACTGAATTTTGTGCTGTGGAAATTGCCAAAGCAGACTTCCCCCCTCTCCTCCTCACCCCTCACCAGCTTTCCCTTTTTTATCCTAAAATCACAGACAGTGAAAGCAGGACATCCCAGTGATATTTAAACAGCCACTGTGAAGCACGGAACAGCACTTTGGAGGAGGCAGAACATCAGTGTGCTCTCAGCTGATTCTCCTTTAGAGGAGGAAAAGCACAGCAGGCCAATGCCACAGGAGGGTGAGCCTGGCCCCAGAGCTGTGCCTGGCTGTGGGCACAGGGCAGAGGCACTCTGAGAGTCCCTGCAGTCCCTTGCAGGCACGGGGCAGAGGAGGCTGTGCACACACTTCTCATCCTCACAGCGTGTCCTGAGCACTTCCCTGCAGCTCAAAACCCCTCCCAGCCCCAGCCAGAATGTGGGATACCCAGAGCATCCCCAGGAGAAAGCCCTGTTGCCTTAGAGGGAGTAGGGCATTTGTAGGACTCAAGGTAGGACTTTGAGGATGAAAGAACAGAATCCTGCAATGGCCAATTTTATAATTAATCTTTGGGGAAACTACAGGAAGCTGTTAATATAATGAAATCTGAATCCATTCACATTTCATCCATCTCACACTCCTTTTTTTTCACCTTTACCCATCATTAACAGTCCTGCTCCTTCAGGGCAGCAATTCTGTACCCTTCCATAGCTGTGCAGACTTTGCACATTTCTAGTCTGCAATCACCAATTAAACACTGTTCTACTTCTCTGCTACAACTGTCCATTACCTCAAGCCTTCTAAAAAAAGAAAAGATGGAAAGAAGTTGAACAAAGTTACAAAGTGAGTCTGTTGATATGACACACAGAAATCTACCTTTTAGACAAATCTATTGTCTTTAAGTTTAAAAATACAAAAAATAATGCTTTTCCTATCACAATTACTAGCTAATGACCTAAAATAGTTTTTGCCTGCATAACTGTACAAATCTAAAATTCCAGCTATTTCCACAGCACTTCAGAAAAAACAGAGAGGCTCCATTTTCTACAAAAATGGCACAGAACAATAGGAAACAAAGGTTATTTTTCAGTATCCCTAAAAATAATGAACTGGCAGTATTTCGCCCTACAACTAAAGCACAGTAACCACTTAAATAAACAAACCAGCCTTTAAAGTCCTGGACATTCAGCAGTCCCACAGGTCTGGAAGACAGATGCCCTTCTAGTTCTAGTGATGTGTCTTGCAAAGAGACTACATCTATTTTCTATGGTTCTGCACTTACTACCTTCAAAAAGCATGAAACCCAATCCAGAAATAGTTCTGAGAGGCCATTATCATTATTATTATTATTGATAATATTATTGTTATTACTATGGTTTTATAATAGCAGAAGCTCATTAGCTTCTATATAATAGAATTTGTGATATTTTTAATGTTTAATGTTTGCCACGTAAAGAAAAATCACAAATGAATATATAAGAGAAAAAAGTCTGTTCATGTCTTCCATTTCCAAGAAGAGACAAATGATAGGTGCTACTGCTTGGCTCCCTTATAAAAATTTATGGGATGAGTTTTTGCAGCCATATTAAAAATTAGAAACACAAGGTACAATTGAAGACAAAATGTAACAACCAAAGAGTAACAGGGCTCCCCGACGAAATGCTCCCTGCAAAATGGGTTCTGTCACAGAATTCGGTTACACCTTGGGCTCCCTCATGGACACAACCCCATTCCAAGGGATTTAACACAGGGTGGGAATTTCGGCATGGGGAAGTTTTTCCTACCTAGGTGACAGCTCCAGCAGGAGAACAATAATATGTGAAAGGAAAACCAAGGAGCAGGAATTCTGGAGTGACCCGGTTCAGGCTTTGTTCCTGCCCTGCCTGCTGCAGCCACCTCAAAACAGGCACCTAACACTGGCACCAGATTTCCCCATACTTTGTATCTCTCTTAGAAAAAACCAAACAAAAAACAAAGAAACAAAAACCCAAACCCACAGAGCAAAGCAATGTTTATTGTTTTGGCAGAAAATGTGTTTCAAGACATATCAACACCCATGACAGACCTGGGACACATTCAGAAATGGATACATTTTACAGTTCCAGGACAGACAGACGCATTTATTTATCTGAACGTGTGCACTGCGTGGGAAATTCTCTCTCAACAGCCTGAAAGCAGAAAACTTTGTCCAGTTTTGTTTGCTCCTGTCCTGCAGGATCAAATTAGACAGTTAACAGTCATGACAGGTGAGATTTCTGAGGAGTCTGTGGCTCTCAGTGGGATGAGCTGGCTGAGCCCAAGCCCGCACACAATCAGTGTGTGTTTTCCTGTATTTCAGCAGTCCACTTCAAATTGTTAAGGCATGCTAAAATAACTTGCTCAGATCATATCCTCTAAAGCATGTGAAATAAAATATTCCTGAACCACACCTTTGCTATCATCATGAATAGAAAGGAGATTAGAAAGTTTAAATTAGAGCAGTTGGACATTTTTCACATTGTATGCCACTGCAGGATTCTTTTTAAATCCACTCCTATAGTTTCTTTAGAACAGCTTAAAATAATTAACATCTCTGTCAATAAAGCAGCAAAGTTTAAAACAGTGCTTCTTTTAAAACAAAACTCACAAAAGCAGACAGTGTAGGCTTCGGGGTGAAGATTCTGTATCACACCAATAAAATAATTAATCCCAACCTAATCCTTGTTATGTTTTAGAAGTGAGTCAAAATAATAGGCAGTAAATATTTAGGAATTTTTACTGAGGCCTTTCATATTCTTCTTCCTCGTAAGGACTACTTGGGAAAGTTAACTCTCCATTGTCACCCTTTCATTGGTGCTGCTCTCACTTGCAAATGCATGCCATTATCACTTCAAAAGTATGACATCAGTTACCTGTCACCAGGCTCGCAATTAAAGCACTGTTTAGAGAGAATGCAGTCTGCTTGTCTATTGATGCAGGGCGACAATTGTCTGCAATTTTAATCGGGGTTACATGCTTGTGCTGATAAAAGATGAGACCTGGTAGTGTCACTGTTCTGCTTTCATCTTTAGGTATTCTGCTTTTCGCTTTTTGTTCTCTAATTTAAAAAATGCTCGTTGTGATGTTTTAAAAGGAATCCCAAGTCGCATTAAACCAGCGCCGGAAGCTGAACACTGTGATTAGATAAAAGTGGCTCTAATGCATTAGGAGGTGCTGAGTTAATAGGAAAACAGCTTTGATTCAGTAGCCTCTGTCTGACGTGCCACTACAACAGAAGTAAAAAGGCAGTGGGCAACTCCCCTCTAATCACCTCCTGTTAGCTGCAACTATAGGCAAATTGCTGGTGAGGATTAAGTGGGGAGACTATCACAGGATCAGTGTCAAGCAGAAAAAAGACTCAATTTGTGAGCAATCATGACTCCCTAATCACTTCTCCAGGAGCTTTAGGAATTACTAACAGTAGTCTTTAGAAGCGTGGACACATCATAAGTACCGACCTACAGAGATAAGGAATCGCTTTTGACCACAAACCCTGTGATTAGGACAGATAGGACAGGTAAAGATATGATAACAAAATAAACGATGGCTGCAAAAATACTGAATTTGCCTTGGCCAACTCTGTACATGTTCAGATGACTGAGGTTATGATATATGTGTGTCAACATTGTGACTGCAAGCTGAGATAAGCTAAGGCTTGTATGGTTTGGAGGCAGCATTAGAACAAATCTGTCAGCAACAATGAGAAGAAAATGCCGTGCTACTGCAACACTGTTCCACCTATGATCGGTGGAGGAGATTCTTCCCAGAACATATTTTCCAGCAGTTGCTACAGAGTTATTCTCTGTCAATTTTTTTATTCCCAGCTATTTTTACTCGTAGTGAAAAATACAGATAAAATGAAAAACGCAAACACCTGCTAATGAATTTGGAGACAATCTTATTGATATTGACTTCAATTTTTTTTATGTATCATAACCCTCCATTACATTATAAAATTCAATAAAAACTACAAGCACGAGCTTTGTAACACCTGACAGGCCTGTAATTGTAGTGGTCTAAAAATCAACATGCCCAATAAATGCTACCATTTCAGAGAGCACAAAGTTTATTCTGCCTTTGTAGTTTGAGCTGCAAAGCGATGGGCTCGACTGCTCAATCAAAAATTACTTTTCTTGCTCTTGTTTTACGTGACCTAATCTCTTGGCATGAAAAATAACAAAACAAATGAATATCTAACCATGCTGCAAAAAAAGTACAGCATAAGAAGTAGTTCAAAATAAGGCATTACTTGATCCAGGCACATCAGGCTATTGCTCACCGAGAGTGGATGGAAACACAACACATGCAAATGTCAGAATGAGACCTGACTCACAAACACAGTTATTGTTTTCAGCCTTAAATATGTTTCAGCGAGAGAAAGGAGCAGTTGTAGTAAAATCAAAACAGTTCTTGAGAAATAAAATGTAAGAACGAGCTAAGAACGAGCCACAGCAGTTGCAGGGCTTTTGTTGCACTGCAAGCCCAAGTGCTCCTGCACACCAAGACTTGCTGCCACTAACATTAATATCGAGGAAAGTGATAAAACACAATTAGGGCTCAGCAATCAATCAATGACAATTCCTCCTACTAATGCACTGATAATCTCAGAGGCAATGAAAATAAATAAATAAGCCAAACAAAAAAAGCTCTGCCCTCAGGTCTTCCACGCATCTCGAACTTGAACTGCAAACAGCATAATAACATTATAAACTACCTTCCAGGGACACAACAGGCCCTTGCACAGAAAGGTGAGAATTCCCAATGAAGAGTAACTGAAAATTAACAATGACAACGTGTGCACTATGCACAATTAGGAGCAATATGATTAAAGCAATACCAAGATACATTGAATACTGAGATTGTTATACAGCTCCCTCACTTGTAAAGACTGACAAGAAAAAGAATAGCTGAAGTTTATAAAATAATTCCTTTCAGCTAAATGCTAGCAGACATAACATGTATGGATTTTCAATATCTATATGGGATTTGGACTCACTCATGGTTCCCTTCCAACTGGAGATACTATTCCATCACAGAATTTGCTTGATGCCTGTATGTATGCTCTCTATGTTGGCACTAAGTAAGAAATCTTTTGTCTTTCTTGTATCAGTGCTTTAAATCACGACAAAAACTACCAATAGGCATTTTTTTTAACGTAAGTTTAAATTAAAACCAGTTGCAATGCGTGTTAGATAAATCCAAAATAGCTGTATTATTCCTCTTACCACTCGAGAAGTATGGAATAGGTTAAAAAGTACAGCACCCCATCCTACCTTCAGTGAAAAGCACATGAAGAGTGTTTTCTTGAGGCATTGTCTCGTCTGCTCCTTTCCCAAACACAGCTACCAGCTGTATGTGCACATACACACCGACAAAATTATTTCCTGCCGCCTTACCCACACTTTAATTACCAAGTTTTCTATCTTTTGTAACGTGTTTCTACGCAAGAGATTCGTGGCGTTTCACTGTGACTTAACAAAAGAAAACGTCTCGACGCTGCTGTTTTAAGCGGAAAGAGCGAAACACACGGCAGAGCACACAGCTCGGCAACTTGACCCAGGTCGTGGCACGCAGCCCTGGGGCGCTGCTCCGTCCCCACGCCTTCCTCCGGCCCGCGCACATGGCCCGCTCAGCGAATGCGGAGCGGGAGCCCCGCGCCCGCTGCGCCCGGGCTGCGCGGCCGAGGATCCGCAGCCTTCCGCCCGCCGGCTGCTGCGCACCGAAAATTCCCTGCCTTACAGCGAGCCTTGGGAAAGCCTTGGTTTTTTTTTTTTTTTTTTTTTTTTTTTTTTTTTTTTTTTTTTTTTTTTTCAAAA